>NDGM011027208.1:0-13672 GCA_002564305.1 Octomys mimax
CAAAGTCACTCCCAACCTGGGAATATAATATATCTCTCTTGAGGGGTGAATCTAAGTGTGCACTTTTCAAGTTCTGCCTAATGAATCCTTTTATGCTTCTTTCAAAAAAATAATCACAAGCAAACAGATAAGATCAGACACCCTAGTAACTATGTGGCTTCTTTCACATAGTAACTATGTGACCTTGAGCAGGTCACCTAGCTTCTCAGGCATGACAGGGAAAGTAAAGAAAAAGTAGAAGGAGAAAGTGGAGGAGGAAGAGCAGCAGGACAAAAAGGAGGACGTGGAGGAGGCAGAGGAGAAAACAGGAAGAAGAGAAGGGGAAGAGAAAGGAGCTGCTGATCAGACTTTATCATTATCATTGACTTCATCCGGGGCACTGTGAAGAATGCCTGAGGTGGATAGGGCTTAGCACACGACATTTTAGCTAATAATATTATTACTTTTGATCTTCTAGTATCCACTCAGCCCGTAATTCTTGCAGAGCCTCTAGTGTGGGGGCTGCTTTGCTCTTGTTAATCCCTTCCAGGAAAGAGCAGTTTTGCTCCAGAGCCTGAGACACAAAGCTGACACAAGCCTCTGCCTATTCATGTGTTTCCCGTATTGTTTGTTCCTATAACGTAGGTCCTCCTACATAGGCAGCATTTGTGAGCTCTTTTTTTTCAGCGTCAGTAACCATTCTGACAGCTCACACTCCCTAAGCAAAGCCTCCCAGGCCACGAGAATGCTCCTTCCTAAGACACAACCTGTTTTCGAAGGAGAGAGTAGGTAAACCTAATTTTGGTAGCATCCGAAGTCTGAGTGTGGAAGAAAAAAGTACATTTCGATTGTATTTACTGGCATAATATCAATCTATCCTTGAGGATAATTTGGTTAAATTGCCCAATAATGCTTCTTGATTCAAATGCATCTAATGTCCTGCATAATTAATGATAATTTTCCAGCCACGCATTTAATGGCTGGCATGTTTGACTACATTTTGGCACATATCTTCATCACCTTTGTAAATAGTATATTCTGCTATTTTATAAGAAAGCACAATGCATAATTAGATTCTTTTCCATCTTACAAAATATAATTATCTCTCTTTGCAACAAGAAAAAGAAAACTTGTCTAGAGCGATGCCTATTTTTTCCATCTTATGTACACTTGTGTTTATGTTCAGACACATTAAAAATATAGGTACATATTGCCTCTCTCAGGAAATCTTGTCAAAATAGTCTAGCTTTATGCTATCCCCCACTCGAAATATCATAAGCAAGTGTCTGCAATTGAAAATTATGTGCTTTATTTCTATCTTCTAGAAATAGAAATGTAAATTCAAGGTTTACATTTGCTTTTCATAGAATATCATCTATGAGATTTTTAGACTTTGTATTGTAAGGAAAATTCAATAATATTTGTATCTTTGTCTTTTGTCTCCTAATCTAAACTCCCTCTCCTAACCAGTCAATGGCTGACTTGCAGAAGAAAACTAGTTTTTCTACCTTTTTCAATGCAAGTTTTTGTGTAGCAAGGCCCATCTTCACAGGATGTAAATTAAATCTTATGCTATCATACAGAACAGTTCATTTTCCCCACACCAGTAAAATCTCTAATCCTTCTGTGCAAAAAGGACATAAGAAGTGACCCCCACCCACTACATTCATTCCTTCTGACTCTTTAAAAATCTCAGCCCTCTTCAGAATACTGGCCTCCTGCAGAGACAGTCCGAAGGAGCACCTAGGTATGCAGTATTTGGTACCTCGCCTGGTGTCTGCATCTGGAATCTTGATCCATGTGCCACGACGAACAGAAAGTCAGAGAACTCAGTGAAACATCAGAACAGGTATAACTTCCAACCTTCCGGTTCTATGACTCCACACTTTAAACTGAGTAAACTTGAACTATGGAAATTACAATGCACATGTAGTGAGAAATAGGTTTCTAATACAGAAATACACAGTTCTCTGTTCTTAATGAGTCAATCAGGAAACTGAATAGTGAGGATGGAAATGGCAAGAGCTTGGGAGAGGGAAGGAAGAGAGGATGTTCAAGGTGCTGTCCCTCATCAGGCTCCAAATTGATGTGGTCAGCATTACTGGGCCCTCATAATTGTCAATATACTGTGAAGAGCACCAGAGGCAACTGAAAGTATGCACATAATGAAAATATAGTCTTATTGTTAGACAATCAGTCACCCAGCTAGAGACTCCTCGGTCTTATAAAGGTGAATACATCATCATCCCACCAACGCACGTTTTCTTGGTGCTACAGAGATCCCTAGAAATGAAGATTCATGGGACATAAAGTCTTAGACCCTTAGGATGTCAGAGCCAAGGACACTAGGTAATCATCTGATCCAGTTTTCATTTTACAGATGAGAGAACAGGCCAAATTGTGTAGCACTGGTTTAACCAGACAGGTTTTAACCTCTCCAGTGGAGTTTCATGAATATGAATATTCATTATCATAAAAAAGAGAGGTAGGAAATTACAGGTTTTAAATGTGATCATTGTCATTAGAACTGTTCATTGTTCCTGATCTCTGAATTATTGGACAAGTTCCAATTAGCTAAAGTGATCATTAAGTTTTAACTCAAACCCAAAAGGGACAAAGAGAGCTACATGATCTCACAAGGTGAATACATGGAAAATTTTCCAGCCCATCATCCATGAGATTTTCATACCATTAAACATTAGCAAATGCCAGCTTCACTTCCGTGAATTGGATCAGAACAATGCATCTGATGTGGCTTTCATTATCATCTTAGACCTAACACAGTCTCCCTAAAGCACATCTCTTCCTAGAGGACGCAGAAACTAAACTTCTGGGCCATCTTGGGTTTCTTAATACTATTGTCTCATCATTAAGGAGATAGGTTCAGGCAACTTAAGATGTTTATGCATAAAAATTCTGCCTTAACTGTCCCCTTGACAATGTACTGTGGAAGAACCACTGATTCACTGCTCCGAACTATCATGCCAATATAAAAGAAGCATCAACTTCTTTAAATTGTTGGTCACAACTGTAGGCCCTCTGCCTATCATTTCTGTCCTGAACCTAATCTGCTTCATTCATTCAGAATTTTAGACACTTCCATACAATGGAATCCATTTCTAGATTTGCTATATGAATTACTTCCAAATAGGAAGATTATCTCTATTCATGAAAAATAGAGTTGATAGCTTCCAAAGAGAATTCAAATATCAAAACAGACTTACCTTCATGCCGATTGCACAAGGGTAGTGATGGCAGGATGAGTTCTCACAAGAATAGATCAATACTTGGCCTCTGATATCCTCCATTGGACTTCCAGGGAATCCTTCCTTTCAATCCCCAGTTATTTGTTCATTCTTTTTGTTTTATTTTTATAATCTTTTCTTTCTTTCTTTATTTGGTACAGGGTCTTGCATGTGGTACCAGGGACTGAATCCTTGCACTTGCCAGGCAGGCACTTAGACCACTTAGCTATCTTCCCAGGTTCTTTCATTCTTTTAACAAATGCTTGTCAACTGCCTGCTGCCTCAGCAGGGCAATTAGGGCACTACGGCAACATTGTGGATTCAGTGACAAACCTATGCTCTTTTTTTTAAGGATCTTATAATCAATCATTCGGGTTAGCAAATAATTACCCTCATACCTATATCTATATAAACACCTGGATAACTGATGAGTGGACTACATAGACCAGTCTCAACCCTTTCTGTGCTTAATGATTTCATGTTATGATCTCTGTGCCCTCAAAGACTAAGAATTTCACACTTTATTTCCTCAAAAACACCAAGATTTTAACTTAAAGAATCAACCTTATCACCAAAATAATTCTAAGTTATTGATCTTCAGTTTCACATCTTACAGCCATTTAAGCCCCTACACACACACACACACACATCACATCACATCACATCACATCACATCACATAGTTTGTATGAACCTCATAAATGCTTCTTCAGTCCCCTTCATCCTGCAGACATCATGCCAACAACGTTGGGCAGTAAGTTCACTTGCTACCAAATACCTGAAAAACACTCTAGGAATAGCAGCTAGGTAGCTTTGGTCTGCAGGAAGACTGATCACAGTTAAGCCAAAGCCCAACCATAGGATTGGGATTTAGATGCATCTCACTTCCATTTGTAAATATGTTAAAAGATCAAGAAAATAGCTATTGAGCCCTTGCCATGTGCCAGGCACTGTATGGTAAATATCTGGAAGGTATTATTTAATTCTCACAAAAATAAAATAGACATCATTGTCATATCCATTTCAGAGATGAGAAAAGTAAGGACAAATATACTGCTCAAGTCTACACATAGCATGGTAGTTAGTGGTGAGTGATCCAACTTTGAAGCTCATGGACTCAAAGGACATAGTTGAAAAGATTAAAACCTAAGATCCTAAGGTGGCACTGCAAAACTTAACTCTTCATAATTCTTTAAGGACAAGATTGCCTTAGATGCTGCAAGCATTAAGCTTCACAGGCAATGTCCATGACCACAGAATTTTGTCCTAATATTATCACAACCTGATCTGCATAGGAAATCTGCTTCCATACTTAGTTATTTCTGCTGTATCATGATGCCAGCTTACAATGTTTACCTCTGGTTTTCTTAATTTTCACTTTTTAAAGACAGTACAAAATAGTATGAAAACAAAAATTATAAATGAGAGGCAGAGGATATAGCTCAGTGGAATAAGTGTTTGCCTGGCAAGCATAGGGTGCTGAGTTCAATCTCCAGTACCACAAAAAAAAAATTACAAATGATACAGAATTTCACTACACAAAATAATATGAATTTCATAGTATTTGTTTTGTTGCATAGTATTGTCTAGTTGTTCAAATTACCAGATATATGCATTCAAATTTGGAAGAAGAAAGAAATCCATAAGAAATTAAGAAAAGGTTAAAAGAATTGAAAAAAAGATACAAAGCAAATTAACCACCAACTGCCCTTTTCCATAGACCAGCAGAAATGCACCGTACAGTTGTACAAACCATGCTGCTTACATACATAGATATATCCCTTTCCCCCAGTCCCTCTCCCGTCCTTCTCCTCAATTGATAAATGGGTGCAACTAGAGACCACACTCTTAAATGAAATAAATCAGACCCACATGTGCAAATATCATGTTGCGCTTAACTCTTCATAATCCTTTAAGGACAAGAAACTTAGTGTGAGAACCTGAAAGGGAAAATAAAATCTGAAGGGTACAACAGATGCTGGGAAAAGGTAATGACTCTATTCAAAAGGAAGGAATTATAATGCCTATCTCTGATATTGCTGTAGAAAAAAGTAAGGTGTTATGAACGAGGCAATAGTACTACACAGAGTAGACATCTAAGTGTGACCATCACTGGCTTAGTATAGTTAGCTAATCATTTTTACTGAGGAGTACAGTGGCTGGGGTTCAATGGAATATGGACAAGAGGAGAGGGGGAGGGGAAGGAAAAATGGGGAGAATAAAGTTATGCAATATGCAGGAACATAATAACCTAAATGAATGTAAATATGTGTCATAAATATGAGATAAGTTTAATATTATCCACAAGAATGAAAGTGGAGGGGCCGGGGAGATGGCTCAGTGGAATAAGTGCTTCCCTGGCAAGCACGAGGGTCTGAGTTCAATCCCCGGTTCCACAAAAAAAAAAAGAATGAAAGTGGAGAAAGTGGATTTACAGGAGGAGGGAGAAAAGTGAGAAGGAAACGAAAGGGGACTTTTTAAACATCAAGATGTATCATGTACATACACCCGCTCCCCATGATGATTAGATTATAGACTGTATGTCATGCAAACATGTACTAATAAATTTAAAAAATGCCTGGTTGCACCCAAAGGATATTTTTATTCTGCTTCATGAACGTGTAATACTGATTTTTAATTAGAAAATACGTCAGAGTGCTTGTGATTGGGCTAGTCAAGAGATTCCAGTTGCCTGAAGTCTCCGCTAATGTGGACTGCAGGTTCAACTCTCTTTATCATCAAGCATTGAGCCTCACGGACACATGGAAGTGTGTCTCATCGAAATCTGCGTAGCAGGCAGCCACGGCCCCCACCATGATTAATAGTGCCAATACAGAGTCCCAAGTCTGTCATCGAGGGCAATGTTTGTGATGATGGCATATTTCTCCTTGCAATTCTCACTTTCCTCTTCAGGAATACTGCTCATTTATATCCTCTGAGGATGCTCCCAACAAGATAGATGTACCATCACACATTTAAGGAGCGAGGAAAAAAAAAGGCAATTGCAAGAGGTGAACAAAAAATAAATGAAAGCTGAATCATCCCCAGTAATCTCCCAAATTTATATCCTTCAGTATCACAAACTGAATTATCTCTATAAAAATTAGCTTAGAAAAACAACTTGTCACTTACAGCTGCACAGTGAAGAACCACATTGCATCCATACAGTGAGCTGCGTTTTCAATCTAATGTGCCAATGGCAGTTTCCAATAAGAAGAAGCAATTTGCCAGTCTAGCCAATTGCAATTTGTCCTTGGCTGAAAATGACAGCAAAGTCTGTGCCTCTGGTTCACTGAAAACATCAGAAAGATATTCCTAATATTCAGTCTGTCTCTCTGTGAAGTTAAGCATTAAGGAGATGTTTAAAATTCAGCTTAACTGTGGTACCAAATCAAAGGAAAGACATTGTTATCTGATGGTCAGGGAGGATTTTCAGCAGTGTCCACAGCAGCTGCAGCATGCATTTAATTCCAAATTCTGTGGGTAATACTGAAGTTCAGAGCCTCCAGTTGTATCCCACCAGGCAACTTGTTTTCTGTGTGCCGTGGATGTAGGGCTATTGGCGGTGTTCGCACAGCTGCACGCAGCCCTTGATCTGTTTGATGCTTCTTTTACCAAAAGATAATCTTTGGTTGTAAATGAGAAGCCTGGGAAAGAATGACTCCTAATTATGACACCGATTTCCTGTGTCACTATGAGAAAATTATTTCACCTCCTTTTGCCCGAGCTGTAATGTTAAGACATATCAGCTGATTTCATGAGACTGCTATGATGACAGGATCAGATGAAAAAGCAGATTGGAGATATTTCTTGTGTTAATAGGCTTCTAAAGCTGAGCAAACGGATGCCCCCTGAATCATTATCCAAGAAGACGCCTCTGAAGCTGATCTAACACAACTATATCAATGCAACACTGGCTTCCTAGGGTGAACAAATGGGAAACTTTGCTTGATAATTAAAGGGAACGCCTGTATACTAACCCTGAATGGATGAACAAAAATTAAGCCTGAATTTGATTAAAGCATCAGAAAAAAGCTCTGAGAAGAAACAGGGTCTCGTCATTCATTTATGAATTTGACAACCTTTCATTCAATGTCTATGCTGGGCCTGGTTAGCCTATACTACAGACACAATAAGCGCATCTTACCTGCTACCCCAAACTGCTTACGAAACACTGAAGTGGATGCACCTGCTTTCCAGCCCTCGCTCTTACCTTACCCTCCTGTGATGGTCACGCCCTCCAGGAGCCCACCTACCAGCTTTCCATGCTGCTCTCTGTGCGAACATAATTGTATTTAAAAGGTGTGATGAAAACATATGGTGAAGGTTTACAGATAATTTATTACTGTAAAATGTACATTGCTAGTTATTTCCCTGAAAAATATTCCCTCCCATTTCAAATACACTTATCCCATGGTGTGGGCCACGTTCTGCCGCAGTTCTGGAAGTCCTCCTTGGAGAGTGTCTTCCATCACACTATCATGACTGCCTTGGTGCCCTGAATCAATTCATTACTTACCTTTTATGATCATTTGGACTTCTGGGAAGAGCCAGGAGTCATGTGGTGACAGATCCAGCAAATAAGGTGAATGGGGAACATGGAAATATTTCTATCAACTTGTTGGTCTGTTGGATAATTCGCAACCACAGCATTCACGGTATGTTTGGTCACAACTCGTAAAAACACCCCGTGAACACAACTGGCAGAACTGCTTCATAGCGTACCAAGAATGATGGGAAAGTGTGTTTGCAGAAAAGAGAGATATCATCAGGGGGATTAATAGTAGTGTGTCATTGACTGTAACGAATTTTTTATTTAAATACACCATATTTTATCAGCCCTTGTACATTATAAAAAGATTCTTTTGGCAGTAACATTGAAAATGAATTGGGGGAGCGAATTGGGGGACAGAGAGTTTGATTTATATAAGGTCAAAGTGGGCAAGACACAAAAAGAACATGAATTTAGCACTGACAGTGGACAGAGGGCATAATGAGCATAACGTGAGGTTATAAGGTTCTAGCGAGTGAGAATCTGTTCTGACTTTTGCACCTATAGAACACTCACAACATGCTCATCTTTTTCCTTTTATTTTAAAGAGCTCGTTTATGCTTAGTAAAATTCTCCTTTATATGTGAAGTTTAGAAATTGTATGCCTTAGTATAACCACTGCCATGTTTCAGCTATATAATAAGAGCTCATTCACACCATAAATTTTTCAGGCTGCTTTGTTATAATGTCTTTCAATTCCATACCCTGGAAATACATGTACAGTATTTAAGTATTTGATCCTCACTTTTTGACTTACTATACTGCATTTTAAACTTAATTTAGTTGCATTAGTAGTTCAATTCTTTTTATTGCTTATTAATATTCTATTATGTGCACATAATAAAGTTTATTCACGTGTCAGTTGAAGGACATTAGGATTTTTTCTAATTTTGGGAGATACTAAATTGTCTATATCATTGTTAGTATAATATTTATTTTACTTGTATAATTTTCTAGGTGTAGATCCCAGGGTCAAATAACAAACATATGTTTGACTTAATAAGATTTTGGAATATTTCCAAAAGCAATCTATTAGAATTCCAGTTGCTCCACATCTTTACAAGTACTTGGTATTTGCATTTTTAAAACCATTCTTTTAGGTGTCTAATGGTACTGCCTTATCACTGTAACTGGCATTTCCCTAAAATCTAGTGATGCTGAGCATTTTTATGTTATTATTTACTTTTCTTCTATCTGTTTTGATAACATGTTCAAATATTTGATAAGTATTAGTATTAGAAGAACTTATAAGTAAGTTGATAACAGATATTTAGAAAAATTAAATTACCTCCAATTGGTGTAATTGGATGTTGTTAAAGGAAGGAAACTGAGGAAAATCAGACCAAAGATGACTATTGATTAAGAAAATGGAACAAGAAAACTCAGTACAAAAACATAGATGGCTGCTCCTACGCCTTCCAATCAGTTATTATCATTCAATAATTTGCATTCAAATCTAAAATCTGTAAAATGTGATAGTTTCTGAATGTTTGTCTGACATTCTCTACAATGTTTTTATCTCCTTCTTGAAAAGGAAGTAAACACAGCTCAAAAACAACCCCACATCATTCCTCCAGAAACCTTGGTGTTTGGCCTCCCAAAGAGACTAACTAAAATAGTCGAGAAAAAGAAGAATGAGAAGCAGAGAGCTGTAGGCCTTGGAAGTTAATTAAATGCTTGGTTCTTTGTAATCACCTTGCCTAGAATGAAGGATGCTGAAAGCCAGGTCAAGAGATTGTACTTTGCTATGAAAAAAATCAAAGGTTCTTGGACAGTGAAGGGTAGCCAAGAGCTGGTGAGAGAAAGTTACTTTCTTTATCTGAAAATTCCAGGGTGTAAAAATAATATTTGGCTGCCTCTTAGCCAAGATAAATGACACTCCACTGTGCCTCTTGCTGCCACTGTGGTGACGCTTGCAGCATGACTGGAACAGTGGACAGTCAAGGGATGCTGGAGCTAGACAGATAATGTGGGGCTGCCAAGACACAAGTGCTCTGTGAAGGTACAGCCAACCCTTGCCTGCAGTTCAAAGAGCTATGGTGGAACACCAGGGCCCTTTGAGAGAACGAAGTAGGGAACTGGCACCATAGCATTACTGTGTGTTGTGGTTTGTGTCTAGGTGCCCCACCAAAGCCTCATGTATATCATAGGGTGCCTTCTAGTGTTTGTGATTAATTCATGATCCAATACTGGGATTATAGTGTGCTTGATACATCCACTCTGGGGAGGATAACCTGCACATAAATGTAAGGAGGGGAGAAGGGCTTGCTAGCTGCCATAGCTGCTGCTCCTCCATTTGTTCTTTGCTGTTTTGTGCCACCATGAACTGCTGCCCTCTGCTATGTTCCACTCTGTCTTGGAGCCAGCTGATGATAGACTGGAACCTCCCTTAACTGTGAGCTAAACAAACCTTTCTTTCCTTAATTTTGGAAGGAATTTTGTCAGATATTTTGTCCCAGCAATGAAAGAAAAGTAATTGAGACAGAATTTAGTACCAAGAAGTGAAGTCCTTGCTGTGACTACCTGACCATGTAGATTAAGAGCCTTTGGGAATGGCTTACGGGAAGAGATAGGAGAGGTTCAGAGATGTTGCCTACAGGAGAAGTGCTGGAATACTGTCAGCTGCTCTGTATGGGAAATTCTGGTCAGAGCTCAGAAGGCTAGAATCCTGAAGAAACCCTGCCTGTAAAAACCAGGCTAGTAAAGTGTCTGCTGAGAAGAAGAACTGCATTGGTTGTGGGATGATGTGTGTTATGGCTTGGCAGAAAGTTCGTCTGCATTTTTCTCCTGTCCAGAGACTTTGTCTGAGAATGAGATTAAGCAGAGAAGACTGATTAATCTTGCAAAAGAAATTTCAAAGCAGTCAAATATTGAGAGAGTGGCATGGATATTGTTGAGGACTTTTAGTCAGATTTATACTGAGAATCAAGAGCAAAGAACCCTCAGGAAGATTTAAAATGTGAGTTTGGCCAGAAAGAAAGCATCAATCAAGCTGTGGACTGCAAAGAGAGAGCTGAAAAGATCTCAGTTGCAGAGAAGGACCAAGAGATAGAAAAGATGGCCTTGGGAAATCACAAGAAACAGCAAGTCTTCATCCTTTGCAGCCTCAAAACTGCATAAGTGGAAGATTTTGCTATGAGGTAAAAGCAGCAGAGTACCATATTCCGGAAAGGAGGCAGCGGACACACCAGGTTGCAGAATGGCCATGGCATAGAGACTTTGTTCCTCAGAATCAGAGTCAGAGTGCTCAGAAATCCAGGCGCTCAACCTCTATAGCCAAGAGACAAGATAACCTGGCTACTGCTCCAGCTGGCAGTGGACCTTGGCATCATCCATGTGGCATTGGTTTTAGCCACATGCAGAATGCAAGAGTTCTGAGTTTAAGAAGGCTTCCACCTAGATTTCAGAAGTCCTAGGAAGCCAAGCAGTGTGCCCCTGAGAGGGAAATATGTGAAGCAGAGAGTGAGAAGTCTAATGTGCAGTGGAAAGCCCAGAAGTCTGGAAAAGCCGGAACATGGATTGTCTGAGGAAAGCTGCAAGGAGGGAGCAAAGCCAGCTCAAGAAAAAAGATATGGGAATTACAACCAGCAAAAGTGCCACAGAGGTGGGGCTGTGTGGAGCTCATAATTTGTCACAGATTGCTTTGAATGTTCCACATGGAAATACAGACCTTAATGTTTGCCCTGCTGGATTTTGGACTTGCTTTAGTCCCAATGCTTTATACCCCCCTTTCTGTACCTTTTAGAATGGCAGTGTTTATCTTATGCCATTAAATGTTGGAAGTGTTTAACTTTTCATTCATATAGGTGCTCACAGCTAAGTGTTTGCCTTAGTCCTTGAAGGAGACTTGAGACTTGGACTTTTTAGCAATACTGAAACTTTTGGGACTTTGGCAACTCTTAGAGATGAACTAAAATTCCATTTGCATAAAGGGTTGTGCATGAATCTTTCAGGGGCTGGGGTAAATGTTAAAGTTTGTATATAGTTGTCTCCCCAAAGCCTCAGGCAATCATGGGGTACCTTTAGAGTTTGTGATTAATTTATGATCCAATCCTGGGATTATGGGTGTGAGTGATACACCCGCTCTGGGGCAGATAATCTACATACAAATGTAAAGAAGATAAAGAGGTTTGCTAGATGCCACATCTGCTGCTTCTGCCTTTGTTCTTTGATGTTTTCTGCTTCCATGAACAGCTACTTTCTTCCATGTGCTACCTGCCTTGGAGCCAGCCGAGTATGGACTGAAACCTCCATAACTAAATAAACCATTTCTTCCTGGATTTTGGGTGTGGAGTATTTTGTCTCAGCTACAAGGAAAAAGTAACTAAGACAGTGAGGAAAAAAATACTAGTTAAAGAAATATACTATGTTATGTATGAATCAGCCAAATAATATGATGAAAAGCCCAGTGGGTGTGGACTCTCCATCCTCAATTGATTCTTTCCCTGGTGAAGCACAACAGTGTGGAGGCCTTAATGATCACTGATGTCCACCCCCACTCCTTCCATAATACTAGTCATAGGGCATGAGAGAGTTGATGACTCAACCATATACACTATAGCATTTAAGGCATTGTAAGTTAGAACTTGAATCTACCACAGCCAAATCTCAGCTAAAAAGAAAGTAGCCTCAGCACAAGTCTGTGACTAGGTACATCTTAAATTTTGGATAGAGCTTTAGAAAAAAATTTTACCTTATCTCAATCCAATCACACTACAAAACAATGGAAAATTTATGAGAGAACTCATCATTTACTAACTTTTAAAGCCGTATTATATTTAATATTTTAAACACCACTGAGTGCTAAGGTTAGAGCAAAGAGCAAAGTGATGAAACTCATTGAATGGAATCCCTGTAGCAGCATCCAGCAGAAATGGCAGTACGAGAATCCCAGATTTACCCTATGGTAGTTGATGAAGGTGAGCAAGTACTTAATACCACCACAGTGGTTCAGTTAGTTTGTTTCTAAGATGGACACAGTGGTACTTTTCCATTAGGGTTATTGTGTTTCTTTAAATTTCTAGGATTGCATACTTCCTAGGCCAGCTTAGCAAAGCCACAAAGAAAAAGCCATTAATCTTGCTCTCCATTAAGTGATTTTAACTATTGTTTGTATATAAAAATAAAGGTGCAAGTGATGGATCAGAAAGCAAACTTAGAAGAATTTTTAAAATAAGTTACAGGATTTCCCCAAAATTAGAAGTGGTGGCAAGATCCTTTGCCTATGTCTTCAATTTCTCTTCTACAGAAGAAATCAAAAACAAAACTTCACACTCCTATGAAGTTGCTTTTGCTGAGAGGGCACAGTTTTCACATCCATAAGAGCTTGTCCCTAGACTAGACAACCGCCTGTGGTTGTTCTTTTGTAAATCAAAGCCATCAATTAATACTTCCTAGTGTGGCTGCTCCAGATGCTGCAGGATAGTCCAGGCAGGAAAGGAAAATCATCAGCAGTGTGTGGCTCCCTTTGGAGTTTGCACCCATGTCTCAGACAAGTGCTGAAGGCGCTGTTTGATTTCTGGTTCTGCGCTGGGCTCAGATCCTAACCAAGTGTAGTCCAGAGGCTGTCATTCATCACTTGTCTACAGACATCTGAACCTTGAGGTCTGACCTGCCCTCGTAGAGATGCAGAAACTGACAATTTCCTTGTCCTGTCATTGCTTCTGTATTCTCTGACGCTTCATTCTGAACTCCTATTGGTCTCTTGATTTTAGTGGTGCTATTTACACAGATAAATGTGTCTGACCAAACTGAATAAAAGTGCTTCTGTGAACCTTAAAAATTCAAGATTAAGTTAATATGTTCACAAAAATAGCTACATAATGCAATGCTGCAAAGAACAATAGCATTCTGAGAGGAGGTTGAATTATTTACAGTGATAGTTCTTAGAAATAATT
>NDGM011027217.1:0-22879 GCA_002564305.1 Octomys mimax
TTCACTTATGAGTATATCTTCAAGTGGCATCCACTTCAATATAAAGCCTTCAAGTTTATCATTGTTTATAGTTGAGTAATACTCCATTGTATGAAAATACCACATCTTTTTCATCCATTCCTCAGTTGATGAGCATCTTGGTTGTTTCTGAGATTTGGCTATTACAAATTGTGCTGCTATAAACATAGGTGCACATATATCACTATGATATGATGTTAATAATTTTTCTTAAAATTTTAAGAAATCAGGTCCTCAAAATTCAAATACCCAAGCCAAAAAGTGTAATCTGGGATAAATATGCACTTTTCATATGAAGACATACAAATGGAAAATAAATATAGGAAAAAATGCTCAACATCATTGGCCATTTGAGACATGAAAATAAAAACAACACTGAGATACCATTTCAACCTAGATAGAATGGCTACCATCAAGAAGTCAACCAATAACTAATGCTAGAGGGACTGTGGAAAACAAGAAATCCTTTTCCACTGTTGGTGTGAGTATACACTGGTACAGTCTTTATGGAAATTAGTGTAGAGATTGCTCTAAAAGCTAGGATTAGAGGTCCCCTTCCACAGTTATTTCCTTCCTGGGTGTTTTTCCAGAAGAACTGAAAACATCATAGGACAGTGATATATGTGCAGCCATGTTTATAGCAGCACAACTGGTCATTGCTAAATCTTGGAATCCACCTATATGATTATCAACTGAAGAGCAGATAAAACGGTTGTACAATTGAGTATTACTCAGCTATAAAAAAGATAAGCCAGACATTTTTGCAACTAGAAGCCATAGTCATAAGTGAGATAAATCACACACACAAGTGTAAGCATCTTATTATCTGCATAATGTAAAACCTGAAAGAGTAAATAGGACCTTAAAAGTCCAATGGATACTGTAAAGGAGAAAGAAACTGTTCAAAGAGAAGGAACAACTATGATGAGGAAAAGGAGAAATGAAAGTAAGAAGGAAAGAATAAGATATATATATATCTTATATATATATTTATATGATCCTCAATAATCGTGCTGATGATTTCTGTTGGCATATTGAACAGAGAAGTTATTGCCTGATTTTTCTCTCCTTTTAATTTTTATAATTTTGACCTATCCTACAGGCTTACATCTGGCAGGCTGAACAACTAATTTGAAGATAATAATATGCAATAACAACACTTGTTGAATTCCTGTCATTTTATTTAGTGAAAATCTGTATCATTTCTGGTTTTTCATTTTTGCTACTTTTTGTATTCTCTTTAAAAAAACAAAAAAGTGTTTTGATCATATAGTTTAGTTTATTTTCATTTAACTTTTAAATTAGATATTGCTGTCCTTTCCAGTAAAGTCATTTTTGACAGAACTAACTTCTGGAACTTTTCTTTTGTTTCATTAATCAGATGAAAAAGTGGAATTACTATTAAACTTAATTTGAAGCATTTGATAATATGAATGTAAGATTGGCATCACTGAAAAATTCCTCTTGGGTAATGCATTACCAGGCATCATTTTACTCTTTTACATTCACAAAGAAAGCTGAAATCACATTAAGCAAAATTAAAATAGGTGAACTGAGTTATGAAACATAAATGTAAAGTCATGTTTCTATAGTATTGTGTGAACTAAACTTGGTATCTGCATGTGCTAAATCATCATTTTGTATCATAAACCTAAAATGCTTAACATAGTTTAAAATGGAAAGAATCATAAAAGGTGGAGATGTGTAAGCACATTTGTGTTCTTTGGCTTTTGTACTGCCTATATTATTAGTATATTATTATGTCTCTGTTGTTTGATAAATATTTATAAACATCTTAAAATGAAACAGTATCAACATTCTTGAGAAATAAAAGTTATGCATTTCTTTTCTTTATAAAATATTTGCTTTTTATACTATTGATGTCAAAATATTCTAAACCAATATTGAAAACAGTATAAAACAATAAAATAAGCACTTGCCAATTGATAACACAGACTAAGTGGCAGATTGTGTGGCAAGGCCATGCAGTAGGGCTGCTGGATTTCCAAGTCAAACACTCCTGCTTCTCATTCCCGTGTTTGCTGGTGGCTCAGTGTAAGGCTGACAGTGTATCTTCTTGCATTTCCCAGGCTGGACTACCAAGTGGTCAGCATGAGCGGTGATGCTAGTTTCCTCACTCCTTCTCAGTCACCTCTTTAGGAAAAGAGGACAGCATTTTATATTCAAACTTAGGAATGAATCCCTGAAAGAATTCAAGGGTAAGTAGGATTCATCTTTGAGGGTGTGGACTTTATGGAAAATTGGCTTCTGTGAGATGTGTTAAACAAAGGATGGAGTGGGAAATATGCTCCAGCCAGAGAGCACGGACTATCCAAAAGCTTGGATGACCTATAGAGGGGGATCGAAGGGATAAGGGTGCAGGGGACAGAAAAAATGACATCCTGTAAGATTGTGCATGATCTCTGGTAAGCAATTTGTGTATGATGAGTGAATGAATGAGAGAACAAGTGCATTTGTTAGCTCTTCAACAGCTCATGAGCACTGGTGAGATAGCTCAGCAGACTAAGCTCTTGCTTAGGCAAGCAAAGGGACCAGGGTTTAATCCCTGTCACTACATGCCATGCCGGACCAGCCCACAGGCTGGCTGAGCTGGCCACCACGTCTCAGGGTGGTGGCGCACGCCTGCAATCTCAGTGCTGGAGGCTGATAACAGGAGGATTGCTATGATTCTGAGCTGTGTAGTGACACCCTGTACCAAATACATAAATTTAAAAACAACAAAATACAGCTCATGAGTCAGACAAAAAGGAAAGGTCTCCACTTTCATTCAGTGTCAGCCATCTACAGGCTTTGTAATTTTAGAGCAAATTGTTATGTAAAAAATGCAAACCACTGAAGGTGAAATTCCCACATTGTCATGACTACCCTGCCTTTCTATTTGCTCATGTAAAAGTAATGATGAACATAGCATTTTTTGTTCTTATTTCAGCTTGTGTCTAGTTGTCCCCACAAAGCCTCAAACAGTGATGGGGTGGGCATCTAGTGTTTGTGATTAATTCACAGTCCAGTGCTAGGATTGTGGGTGTGAGCACTACCCAGCCCTGGGGTAGAAACCCTGAATACAATATAAGGAAGGGAGGGAGGCTTGCTCTTTGCCATTGCTCCTACTTTTTTCTTCTTGTTGTTGTGCAGCTTTCCACTGCCACAAACTGCTACCCTCTTCCATATGCTACCCTGTCTAGTACAGACTGAAACCTCCACAAACTGTGAGCTAAATAATCCTGTCCTTCCCTCATTTTGGGTGATGAGTATTTTGTCTCAGCAATGAGAGAAAAGTAACTGAATCAGTGCTTCTACTATTTACTTTCAAGATTTTTGAAAACATTATTCATCATATTGACTTTGAGATTGATTAAAGATTCTCCACAGCTCCTGAACACCAATGTGAATTTTACTATGATGTCTTTTCTAGTGTAGGAACACTTTCATTCAATTATTTGTTTTTATGAAAAATAGTGAGAAATACCTATACTTGATGGTTCTCCACTAAAGCCTACATAGAGCTGGTGACAAGGTAGTAGCAGGAATTAGCTCATCTTTGAACATCTCGAAGTCACCACCATGCAACTGTCGCCAGTACATGTCTGTTGTATCTTAAACGATTGTTTCATAAATGTTGTGTTGTATGACAAACAAACATGAAGCTAATAGTGAAACAATTGAGCATTATTTCTTATAATTTTGTGGACTTGACATTTCTTTCCTTCATGGCCTACCTAATCAACAGTGGCCTTGCTCACATACCTGGTGCTTGGCTTCTGTTTGGTGTATAATCTCATCAGAAAGGTTTGGGATGGCTTCACTCTTTGTGCTCTTTAAACCTCCAAGAAGCTAGTGTAATTTCACACACATGATGGTGGAGATGTTATCCTACAGGGACTTCTTACCCTTCTTGGCAAAGTCCTATGGCAGCACTGATTCAATGAATATACCCAGATGCACAGAGTGGAGAAAGACATGACTTCTTCATGAGATTAATTTCTTTCATTCTATCTGCACCAATTCAGCCACTAATAATTTCAATATGTATATCTCTACCTCTCTGAGAAGATGACACTTAGGACAGAAACAGGAGCAAAAGTTTCTTCTCTACCTCTTGGTCCCTGACCTAGATGGATAGAATGGGCTTGGGGGAAAGTGAAAAGGAAAGATTATGCAAACACTACCTGGATAATAAGAAAGAAATATGGAAAGATTATGCAAACACTACCTGGATAATAAGAAAGAAATATTTCCTCTTTGTGTACAACTCCAATATTATAAAAACACTAAGACACTAAGTGCACTAAAAACTAAAGAAGAAAACTAGGGCATTTTATCTAACTGGTAATTAAATAAAATGTAATGTTTGATACAACCAAGAATTGTTAATGATGAGCAGTGTAAGGAGCAGTGATTTTCATATCAAGATTTGAATTCTCTCTGGTCTGCATACTAGCATGTAACTTAACACTTACCCTCATTTTTCTAATTTGTTAAACAAAAAAAATCAGACCTAGATGATTGCTTCATAGTTTAAAAAGTTTAATATGTATATAACACATGCGTGTTAAGCAGGCAGAAGTTGTATCATATAATGGTGTTATGTACTCTTTAGAAAAAAATATGAGGGTTTTGGTTCTCAACGTTTTAAAATGATTTCTGTATTAACAACAAACACATATCCCTTGAGCGTGTATGCAATAGTAATCATCAGACAGCTTCCAGAAGGTCCCAAGTAGTGTGCTAAGTATTCCATTAAATCATCTCTTTCCACGAAGTTGCTACTATTACTGTGACTTGAAGAGAAGGTAAGTGAAAGTAGAGATGTGAATTAAATTTATAACGAAGGCAATGAAAAAATGGAGATGTTATAAGAAATCCAAAAGAAGAAAAAATAATTCAGAGTAAAAAAAAATTAAGCATTAACTGCTCCTTTCAAAAGACCAGCAGAAATCAACAATACAATTATCCAAACAATTCTGTATGTATACATATACATTTTTTCACTTCTTTCATTTTCCCTTTTCCTCATCCCAGTTTTTCCTTTCCATTGTTTAGCAAACTCTTGCATTGTTTCTAAAGGTTTGTTTTTCTACAACTATTTAGTACTCTTTAAAAAAAGAAAAATGAAAAAAGAGATATTACTAAATTAGATACCTGCCAAACATTGAAGCTGAAATTCTATACCACAGCAATGAGACCCAAGACATGTCCTCCTAATGACTGGGCCTAGAAACTGCTCCAAAAACAACCTACGGACACATACATTGTCAGGTGAGGCCAGGATTTCTGGTTAACAACAGTGACTAACTACAAATGACAGAAAGGACAAGTGAACTTATTGGGCTTTCTCGCTTTCGCTCATGAGGTCTCTGTGTTCAAAATGCAATGCTTCATCTCAAAACATGATCACACTAGGAGTTAATGTGCAACATACACAATGCAAATGAAGCTGCAGCACACTCTACCATGCTGCCTAAGCTGATGGTTTCATTTTAAAGGAAAAATCTAGAAAACAAAATAGCATCTGTGTTAAATTGATTTTCCCAGCTATTATTGTGGGATGATCTAAATTAGAGGTAAACTTTCATGGCACTATATTTTATTTGGCCACCATAGTGTCTTGCAGTGACGAACACATTATAAACCTGCCCTAACCAGGCAAAGGTATATTACATAATGGAAGAAATATATGCGTATATCTACCTCAGCCAACTTTTCAAATTAAAAATAAGAAGTCATTTTGAAAAGGACAAAGGCATAATAAAATATTCAAAATGCCAAAGGTAGATTTTGCCAGATCTAACAAGTCATGCTTTGTTAAAAAGTTTTGAATATCATCTAAGTTTAAAAACTTTAACAATTTTATGATTCTCTTTCCATTGTTAAAGGCTAAGGATATATACTTGATGGAAATTTTGATAGAGATATACAAAATATTTTTTTTAATTAAGAAAGAAATTGTCCTTTAGTGAAAGTTTAATTTAGCACTAGCAGAATTGAGTCAGCTAGCTAGATGCCTGTAATTCAGTGCTGAAATATTAGGTTTGGTGGGGGGGACGCAGCACCTCTCATTATACAAAGCACTGAGGACACTGGTCTTCTCTAGTACAGTTTTCACCCTCCCATGACTTACTTTTCCATGATGTTTGCTCACCTCACAGAATGCTTTGTACCTTCCTTGCCTTCACTGACCAGGACTTATTCTGCAGATGTGGCTTCTCAGTTTTCCAACCCTTACCAAAATTAAGGGTTAAATTGGGATGATATTGGCCATCTTCTTTCCTCCTCCTAGACCACTGTTCATGCCACACACTAAAATCCCTAATTTCTGAGAACCCGTTACTGGGCATGCAGCAAAGTAGCCACCTATATTTTTGTGCTGGATATACTCCATATGTGGTGTATGTGATAGCGGGGATTGTATTAACTTGAGTAAAAACTGCCCAACCAAATTGCATTAGCAAGGTTGACGGGATTTGCTGAAGATCAAGCTCCTCCAAAGACTGGCACTTTTCCACGGAAGGGGGGTGAACGGCAGGAAACCAAGCAGGGCGGCTTCCTGCCTTTCTCAATTCCTGGGCCCTGCCCACCTGTAGGGCTAGGCCCCCATGCTGAGATCTGCTGGAGCTGATTCAGCCAAGTTGACACAATGTATCAACTAACACAGAAATGTAACATATCTAATCAGAAAGCCAGAAGAAGTAGGGTTAATATCATTAGTAAGGAACTTAAAACATCAGAAATATTGAGTCCACTTCAACAGAATTCAAGGACTAATTCTCAGTGGAAGCACTGCCTGAGAAAGAAACCAGATACTCCAGGTGAAATAGTTTTGGACATGACTTCTTTGGTGTCAATTAAACTCTTCCTATATGTAACTAGCTTATACTTTCTTCTTCTTAAGCCTACACCTGGAGATAAAATACTGAATCTAACAGACAGACAATGTCTGTCTGACAATTATAATGGAAGGCATGCTTTTGCGAGAAGAATCTGTTCACTTGTGGTCTGGTCTTAAAGTAGATATTTCAGTTATACAATATCATGACTTTTCCCTTACACTATCATTAAGTTTTATCCAGGAATGCTGAAAACAGATTCATCATTTCATTACCATTTGCAGGCCTAGGATGCTTAGAGGGCACCCAGGCAATCTTCTTACCCAGTGCAAAAGTTTTAAAGTAGGTGCATGGATCCTTCTCTGGAAGACTGAATGAGAAACAAATTTGAGGATAATAAAGGCTTTTCTATCTTTATTTATCTATTTATTGATTTTATTTTTGCATTACCAGGGATTGAACTCAGGATCCTGCTATCTCGCTGGCCCTTTTTTATATTTAAATTGTTGCAATTTTATAATTAAAAATATTTTATACTATTTTGAGCCTAAATTTTTATTGCTGTGACTTTTTGAATATGGGTGTTCATGCAATTTCACAAACTATTAATGTATTTCACATATTTCTACAAATCACTTATTGTATACTTCTGCACAAAAAATGTTAATTTTCTTCTTTTTTTTTTTGTGGAACCAGATATTGAACTCAGGTTCTTGTGCTTGTCAGGCAAATGCTTATTCTACTGAGCCATCTCCCCATCCTCCTTAATTTTATTCTTGAGCCAATGAACCATTTCTTTTAATGCAGCTTTATTTTAAATAAACAATTTTTCCACAAAATAGTATTGCAATAGTGTACAAAATCAAATCTTCCGCTAATGAATTTGTATTTCTTCATCATATGCAAATACTTATCCTTTCTATGATCCTTGGTATAATTTTGGTTTGTAAAATGCATGTGATAATTTTGATCAATTTTAAATATTTCTCAGCCATATTCTCCAACTGGTTTGCTTTGTACCTGTAAATTACTTGTACATTCACTAGAAGTGTGGCAAAATATGAAAATTAACAACGATCAGGAGAAATGGCACAAGTAAATTTTCTAGCTCTTTCTTACTTTGGTAAAATGTCTTCACTTCTGTGGAACTTGGGTGTGTTTTTGCTCTCTTTTTTCATTTGAATATTGTGAATAGATTCAACTATATACCTAATCTTGGTAAACTTATCTAAAGTCTGTTTTGTAGTTTGGAATCAGTGACCTGTTTTAAACAAATTGAGTATGAAATGGAAAAATAAGAGATCCTGTAGAAAGCATCTTATCCAAATGAACAATATAACATCACAGGTATCTCCTGTATCTTTCAGTATTCCATGAAAATAATTCCTCCCTCTACATGCCTCCTTTAACTTCTAGGACCAGTCTAATCATAAACACTATAGATAATTCAAAAACTAGATATACTTCACAAAGCTGATGCTACAAATTTTCATGCTCAGAAAAAATCTTCTTTGACTTTTCAGAATTGTTACCTTTTTGATAAACAAGGAGACTGAGGAATTGTCACTAGTCAGAGAAGGTGAAGGAGACTTAACAAGCAAGTACGGAATAGGTCCCTAATACAATCAAGAACAGAGAAAAGATATTCTTGGGACACTGCTGTAATGCAAATAATACCTTTTTAAAAATTAATCGTAGTGAACCAATATTAATTTCTTAATTTTGGATATGTACAATATTATGTAAGATGTTCATACAACTAAACACTACCTAAAGAGTAGGTAGTAGGCTGTTGGTGCATTATTTTTGAAAATGTCTCATAAATCTAAACTTATCCCCAAATAAAAGTTTCTTTGAATATGTGTTTTAAATAAAGATGGTCTTGCTTTTGACGAACTATTTGAGTGTCCATTTTTCAATTTTGCCACTTTACATTTTATCATTGTTTTACTACTTTATTTTACTTGAAAATGAAAATAAAAGCATGAATGATTGCTCATGGTTACATGCATATTGGTAGCCATTTTATATATAGATAGCAGTAAAAAGAATGAATAGCTATAAAAATACTGTTGTAAATCTTTCACAAGAACAGAGCAATAACTAATGCACTAATAATATTTCAGGATAATTTCAAATGCATTTGTTGACATAATTGTAATTTGAGCTATAATTGCTTGATGTTTTTGAAAGCCTTTTAGACACACGGTATAACATTTCTTTGAGAAACATGTTATTATTTTTCTTTTACTAACTGTATTGCAAATGTCACAGTTGGTGAAGTTCACTGCAGGCAGGGTATTGACAATTTCCAGTTATAAAGGACTTGCCCTTGCCAATGTTCCAACAAATGTTTTCCCCATGGAAAGAATTTTAATACTATTTCAGATATAAATATTTTTGGGGGTGATATTCTAGTTGTTTCTTATTTGTACAAAAGGTTAAGATAAGTGGTTAAATCATCCTGCATTGCCCTGAAATGACTGAATAGAGTTGGTACCACTTATGTTTTTTAATTTTGCATTTAAATTACTTTGTTTTTTATTTTTTGGAACTTTGCTGCACTTTCTGAAATCTTTGGTCAGCCTTTCTGATTAGCATATATAATAGGTAGTACTTAGTAAAAGGAATAAACAACTTTGATGGACATTCATAACGTAGTAACCACTTTTACAAATACAGCCTACAATCAAATGATATGAAAAATTTGGTCTATGTTTGAACAGAAAATGCATGTTGCCAAGATGCATGCTGAATATTCTGAATCATACATCACACTCAGGATGCTCCACGCTCCCTTTAACCTTCTTTGCCTTGTCAACTAGAGGTAATATCTCCAATATAACCTTAAAATTTCATATGTATGGCTTGACAGCTACCATGCTAGACTTCTGTATTTTCATAAAAACATCCATATTAATTAGGATGTAAGTCAACTTAATTTTGTACTGACCATGGGTCTACTACAATAATTTTCATATATTAATTAACCATTAATATTCATTAAGTGAGGAATCAATTCTACTGTTAATCTGAGACTAAATAGTACAAAGCAAAGTCTAACACTGAGAATCAGGTGAGCAAATTGGCAATCTTCAGTAATCTACCAAAGTTCAATAGACACAAGGAAACTCACAAAATTTGGTCATAATGTAGTAAAAATTACTCTAAAAGCTACATGTGCTAAATGCCTCTACTCATCTTTACAGATGTTTACTCATTTGTGAAACTGAGCTAATAATACCAGCAGTATTACAAACTATTTGTTTAATAGTGTCATCCATCCACTTATCAAGAATTTGTTGATCACTTATATGGTAAATCATTTATAATTACATATGCAAACGGTAATATAAAAATTAATGATAGTTACTGCAAATTAGATGTGGCCATAAAACAATTTGTTTCCTTTTAGTAAGCTTTTCAAACTTTGAAGATGATAGAATTATTGCACTTCGGGAAAAATACACTGTCTTAATACATATATTATGATAAACTAATCCTTTTTATGCTATTTAAAAAGATAAAGCTGATAGTAAAATAAAATTGATAAGCAATGACAGGAAGAAATGCCTTCCTTAGGTTCTCAATTCCCATGCTCTTTTCCACTGAAAATACAAGATTTTTTAGGAAGAATCTATTTAAATGAATCATTACACAATTTAAAGAAAAAGACTCAAAATATCTTTTTTTTTTTAAAAATGCATTTGGTTGTTGCATGGTCTCACTGTGCATCTCGGACTCATGGTGATCCTCCTGCTTTCAGCCTGCCCACCAACAGGATTACAAGTGTGCACCACCAGGCCCGAAGTCTGGTCAGCTCAGCCTGCCCTTGGGGTGAGGCCAGGGCTGCATGTGGTTCCAGGGTCGAACCTCAGTCCCTGTGCTTGCCTGAGCTTGCCTAAGCAGGTGCTTTAGTTTGCTGAGCTATCTAGCTGGCCCCCTCAAATGTTAATATTATTGACCATAATCAATATTATTGGGATTGTTGGAACAACTGAAGTAATAAAACATGAACATTTTAATTATTAACAGTACATATCTTTTTTCATTGATTGAAGGCAAAAAATATCTGCAAACTTTAAACAGATTTAGAGAATATGTTCAGTAATGGGAGTGTCTCTTTCTTTGGAGTCTGGCATCAAAAAACAACACTGGGGAATTAGATTTGAATTTTAGCCTTTGTCAAGTAGTCTAAACAATCAAATGCTTTCCTGGTCACAGTTAAGTATTTATTCTCTTCAGAAATTAAAGGGGTTACATTACCAAAGGTGATCAAATACACAGTTATAAGGAGCTTCCTTAAAACAAACATATACTTTCAAAAGTAAGTAATTTGCCCGAGATGGGATAATTTGCTTATATATCACTTTTAGAATTTCTAACAATTATAGACAAATGTAATTTGTATAATTTGTAGCATAAATCATGAGCAATTCCAGTTTAAATATATTATTTTCTCAATTATTGACTAATACTTATGAGGACATGTTATGCTTAAAAACAGCATAATCCAGAATTTTCATTCAAAAGTTCCAACATATTTAACTCAAAAACTACATCAATATTTTGTTACATTTACAATGTGAAAAATTTATAGCAAATACCTACATAATTTGTTTTCTTTTTAAAGAGAGGTTTTACATTTAATAAAGGTAGGGAAGAGGGCTGGTGAGATAGCTTAGCAGACTAAGGGCCTGCTTAGGCAAGCACAGGCACTGGGGTTGGATCCCAGCATCACCTGCAGTGCTGGGTTGACCACTGAGACCAGGTGCGGCAGTGCACACCTTTAATCCTAGCCCTGGGGAGGCTGAAAATGGGAGGATCACTACAAATCTGAGCTGCGTAGTAAGACCCTGTACCAGATACATAAAAATAAATAGATAAATAAATTACTAAGTAAAGGTAGGAAAAGAAATCTTCTCTGCAGAGCAACTGTGGGTCAGTTAAAAGTTGGAAAAGAATTCACACTGCAGAGTGACAGTGACCCCTATGGAAGAGAGCACATTGGCCACGAGCTAGGGCCCACGATCTTTGTGTCTTGCGCTTCTGAGGCTGACATCAGGAGACTATCAATCAAACACCTGCTTGACTTTTCCCAAGAACTGAGGATGGCTCTTTGTATGCACGTGGCCCTGGCCTGCGAGGGCGGATCATGCTGACTTGCCCACCGGTTCGCCACACCCTGATCTCTGTCTCACCTGACTTCTCTGTGCCTCAGTGTCTGTCAATATGGATGCGGACACAGCCTCATCCCATCACTAAATTAACACCAAAATAACGTTTGTTTTACAAATATAAATTTGATTTGGGCCAAGTTTTATTGTTGCCTGTGGCCCGAACAAAACATTCAGTTCTATATATTTTTCCTCACGGAACAAGTGAAGAGATCCATTGGTCTCTCAATGTGATCCGTTGTACCTGGGGAGCAACAGCAGCAGGAATGAGGAAAAGGTAGACAAGAAGACAAGAGCTGGGTTAGGTGGTGGCCCTGAAGGTGGCCCTGAACAATAGCAAGGGCCTTTATTTACACTTTTACAAAATTGCAAGACACAACGTTGCCTAGCGACCAATAGTCCTCAATGTCCAGGTAGGATGCTTTTCTCAAGACTGAGGTAGCTTGATTGCTTTACAGAATGGAGCTTCATCCTGCTTCCCACATAGGATCAATTTCAGCTTCAGTGGCTCCCAACAAACAAGGGTGTGAAACAAGTCATTTTAGGAGTTGTATAAAAGCAGACTATCATTCTGTTTTGAATTCAGAATGAGTTTTCATCTTGAATGTCAACAATTGAGCTTGCTATGTAAAAGAGGAAAAAGGAATAAAGGATCTTTGAGAGAGAATGATTTTATTTCCAGTTCATCTGTTTCTTCTTCATTTAGTTTTGTTTTGCAGTACCTGGGATCAAACTCAGGAGCTTGTGCTTGCCAGGCAGGCACTTATACAGCTGAGCTATAACCCCAGCCAGGGCCTCTGTTGATGTGGAGAAGTAAGACTAATAGATTCTTTATAAGGGAGGCCTGGGGCAGCTCGCTGATGCTGATATTGATAAGGAATCTCTGTGTTAGTTCTTCCTTGCTTCTCCTCTTTCTTTTGCACAATTGTACTCTGACAACACCAGCACTAGCACACTCCTTGTTTGTTGTCCCAGTCACCTATCATAGGTCTCGGTGCTTAGAGGTATAACATTAAGGCAGAAGTCCACCTGAGATACAGCATAGGCTAGTGCATGAAATTAATCCCATCACTCAGCTAAAAGTAATTTGTAGCAGTAGTCCAGCCATCACTGCATATCCAGCATGTATGTATCCTCTGGGGGAGTCAAGAAGCCCACATAATTCTTGAAGACAAAGTGTTATAAAAATGTAATTGTAAAGACAATTCATACTTTTCCAGTTAGAATACATAAATGAAATTTTATATTTTGAAATTGTAAAAATCTTGTAAAATGTCAATATATATCATTTGAAGCCAATATAAAAGACAAGGGAGATACTGTCATGTATAACATTGTATGTTTAATATTTATTATGGCAGTTTAGTGATCACATAATTTTCAATTTGTTCTCTCCAATGCATAAAAAAATCCCATAAAAGCACACATTTAGGTTTATTTCTCTTCTTTCACTTTCATTATAAGCTTAAAAAACTATGATTTTTGCCTTTTCATTTCCAGTAAGACCAAACATACATGCAGTGTAAAAGAAAAGATCTAAGGAGATGATGTCTTGTGTTCACCTGTTGAATACTTAATATAGATAGGATCGCACTTTCTGATGAAAATTATCTGTACAGGCAATGCCATCCAAATAAAAAATAGTATCTTGGGCTGGCTAGATAGCTCAGTGGATTAAAGTGCCTGCTTTGTCAGATGCGGGGACTGGGGTTCAATCCCCAGCTTAGGGTGCCAGCCCCACCCCCAGGGCACACTGAAACCATGACGGAGACTGGGCATGGTGGCACGTGCCTGTTTTCCGAGCACTTGGGAGGCTGAAAACAGGATCACTACGAGTCTGATGTGTGTAGTGAGACCTTGCACTAAATACATATATATCTTTTGGGAATTTTAAAAATGTATATTAAAATTCATGTAAAAATCAAGTGATCTAGAATAGCTAAAGTGACATTGAAAATGAGCATGGTTGTTTGGTACCAAGCATATAAAAAGAAGTATAAGAATAAGGAAGGAGGAAGAAGAAGAGCAGGATGAGGAGAAGGAGGAGGAGGAGGAGGAAGAGGAGGAAGACAATAAGAAGGGAAAGGACCAGCAATATTGCTTAGGGCACAGCACCTGCATGGCAAGCTCAAGGTCCTGAGTTTGATGCTCATTACAAAGAAGAAAAAAATGGAGTGGATGATGAGGAGGGGATGAGGAGAAAGAGGTGGAGAATGAAATTCATCAGAAATTCCTCTAAATGAAACACAGATAAATGTAATAGAATAGAGTGGAGAAATAAAACTCATGTCAGTATTTACCCTGAGGGTGTAGCAATGAACAGAATGCGCTGCTCTTAGAATCATCACAGAAACACAGATAAATGTAATGGAACAGAGTGGAGAAATAAAACCTTGAATATTTGTCCAATTGATTATTGACAACAGAGAAAGTCAGTTGAATGGATAGAAATACTTTGTAACTAATGGTGCTGGACCTTTTTACATTCATTTAAAATGAAGTGTCCAACCTTGAGAGACAAAAGAGAAAACTGTTAGTAATGTGCAGTAGCACCAATAGTATAATTATAACAATAAAATAGCAAAGAATATAAGGTGACCATCAAAAGAACCATGCCTTTTGAAAGATATTGTTTGGAAAACGAATATTTGAATCATTTTCAAATAATATACTTGAAAAAGTCGATATAGAGGTCTCAAAAATCTGTTAATAAAAACAAATAACCTAAAATTGGAAGAGAGATGGGAATAAATACAAAAATATGAATAGCAAATAAGCACTAAAAAGATACTCCATATATTAAATGTGAGAGGACTATAAATCGAATTTGATAAAGTATATTATTGAATATACTACTATATCTGTATTAAAATAACTAAATGAAATTAATAAAATAAGTACTAAATGTAAGTAAGGCTGATACATGCAACTGCTATCCTCAAACTAGAGTTTTCAAGCATTGTAGATAAAAAGGCAAATGGAAAGTCATATGGAAGTTTTTAGTAAAATCAAATGTCTATTCTAGTGACCCCCTTGGGGAATTATTTAAGTGAAATGAGACTTACTGAAATGAGACTTATGTTCACAAAAATTCCACAAGTGGTTATTTATAACAGCCTTACTCATCACTGCCAAAAAATTAGAAGTAACTCAAATTCCTTTGGCGAGTAAATCAATCAACTAACTGGATGGAGTCATTTGATGGAATGTGCTTCAATAAAAAAATGATACAAATGTATCAGTATACATTAATCAAGAAGGATAAATTTCAAGTGACTTATGCCAGACAGACTCAAATGCTAAATTCTATGTAACTCCTTTTACATGCATTCAAAAATGGGAAAAACTGTAAGAAGAGAAATCAAATCACTAATTTCTTAGACTTCAGATCAGAGTAGGATTTTGCATCAGAATATACCATTTAATTTAACAGTCATCAGTTCAGATGGTACAGTAAAGATGTGATAGTATTTTGAGCAAAACATAATAGTTAAATATTTGTCATTTGCTTGTATTATTGAATTATTAAATTGAAATTATGGAAGTCAAGTAACTAATATGTTGGATCTATTCACCATGTATCTAAAATAATATTTCAAGTCCTACACATACATTAAATGTGCAGTACACACAAAAATGTTTACCAGAATTCTATTTGACACAACTTATATTTGGAGCATAATTTAACTAAAGAATAATGAGCCTTTAAATAGAAGAACAAGAAAAAAAGGAGAAAAATATAATGCCATGAAAACTATCAGTCTCTACATTTTGTTTCTCCAGACATAGAAACATTATTAAGAAAAGAATTGTGCAAGATACTGGAGGATAGGAACACATATATCTAGATCTTGAATAAAAGTTTTCTGAATGGAATGCAGGAAAGAGGCATGTATGCAAATGTTTACAATAGAGTGATGATAACCGCACACAGATTTATATGCAGGGTATTGAGAAGGCCAAGCAAAACTGAAATAACTAACACTCCAGCCCCCTTGCGAGGGTAATATTATTTTGAAGGAGAAGGTATGTGTGCTAAATACATGTAAGGAGAATGGGAATTTACTAGGTGAGAAGGACGTGATTGTTTTTTAAAGCAAAGAGAAGGCTGGCAAGATAGTTCAGTGGACAAAGCACCTGCTTTGGCAAGTGCAAGGAACAGGGTTCGATCACTGGTCCCACATGCCACACTGGCGCCATCCCTGTGGTGCACTGAGCTGCCAAATGAGTCTGGGTGTGGTGGTACACACTTGCAATCCCAGCACTGGGGAGGCTGCAACAGGGTGAGCACTACAAGTCCAACCTGCATAGTGAGACCCTGTACCGATACATAAAATGGAAAAAGAAAAATAAATAAAAGCAGAGAGAAGAGCTGGCCATTTTACACAACCATGCAAAAATAAATGAACATTTCCATTAAGCTGAACTTCATGGCATATCTATAGTAGTAGTCTAAAAGTCTGATTTGTATATTACGGAGAGAATATTTAGTCCACATATTGTCTTCAAGTTGGTTCTTCAGATCACGTCACCAGACGTAAGCATGTGGAATTGGTCAATTCTTTTTTTTTTTTTTTTTTTTTTTTTTGTGGAACAGGGGATTGAGCTCAAAATGTTTTAATTCTTTTTTGGGGGGGACTGGTCAAAATTTTTTTTAAAAAATTTCAAAAGAAAGAAAGAAAATTTCAGCATTAATGCTGTTTTCAATAGACAAGAAGCAATCAGCAGTACAATATCCAAGCTGTCCTCTATATCACTTATAATTTTTTTTTGCTATTTTTAATCTCTTTAAAAAAGAAAAAGAAAACATAACATGAAAGATTTTACTATAAAAGATACAAAATTTTTTTTTCAAATCTTTTTCTTTATCAATTGAAATGAGTATGTTTTGTCCTCTTCAGTTGGTTAAGGTAATATGTTATATTTATAAGTCAGAATATGTTGAATTGTTCTTGAGTTTATGGAGTAAGTGCAGCTTGATTGTAGACAATGGTTATTTTAATATGGTTTTGAACTCGATTTGCTAGTTTTTGTTAAAGATTTTCACATTTATGCTTATTGGAAATATCAGACTATAGTTTTATTTTTTGCAGGGTTTTTGTTTAGCTTTGATATCAGCAATTATGGTTATATAAAGTGAATTTGGAAATATTTCTTCTTCATGTTTTTTCAAAGAGTTCGAGAAGATTTATTTCAATTCTTTAAATGATTGGTAGAATTCAGCCATGAACTATCAGGCTGAATTTTTGTAATTGTTTAACAGACCTATTTCTGTTTTCATTGTAGATCTGTTCAGATTTTCTATTTTGTGATGATTCCATTTTGGTGAATCTTGTGCATCTAAGAAATTATTTAATTTTCTAGACTGTCCAACCTTGGGTGTATTACTACTAATACTATTCTTCTATGATATTTTGAATGACTACAATATAAATCGTATACTACTCTTGCCCTTTCATTTCCTTTGACTCTTCTCTGTTTTCTTCATCAGTTACCTAAAGCTTGTCCATCGTATCAGTCACTTAAAAAATAACCAATTAGTTTTATTAATATTTTCCATTATTTTTCTAGTTTCTATTTCATTCTGATCTTCATTGTTTTTCCCCTCTTACTACTAAGTTAGGCACACAGCTTTTATTAACTATTTATTATCAATAGGTATAATGCCAGCTGTTAGGGCTTATGCCTAGATTCCCCCCCACAAAGTCTCATGCAGTCACAGGTAGAACTTTTCAGAGGTGGCTAGATCTATAGTGTGTGATGCTAGAACTAAGGGTTTGTGGTTACTGGATTGTTCCATTGATTGCTTTGGCATAGTTCTTCATCTACAGAGTGGGAAGGCCTACCCATGGTGTGAGCACTATCTGCTCTAGGGGCACACATACTGGACAGGATGTAGGAGACAGAAAGGTAGCTTCTGTCATCACTTGCTGCTTTGCTTCTTCACTACTTTACTGCCTTCTGCCTGCCACAAGCTGTTTCTGTTTCTGCCACAACACCCTGCCTTGGAGTCAGCCACCCATACACTGAAACTTCTAGGCATTGTGAGCTAAAATGAACCTTTCCACCTTCACTTTGGATTTCCAGCATATTTTCTCAGCAATGAAGAAAGTAACTAAGATATTAGCACGATTAAGAATGTTATAATTCTTAAATCCTTTGGTACCATGTAATTTAACAGCTGATTTTGACATGTAATTATATTATTTTTAAAACACCAAGCAAAACAAAAGAAGCCTACTGTGGTCACCTTGCCTGCTGGAGATGAAGACTAAAATCAGACATTAAAAATAACATTTATTTAAAGTGCCTGCAAGCAGGCGCGGGTGCTGGGGGTTCAATCCCCGGGCCTGCTGTGCTGGCCCCGCCCCTGGAGTGCGCTGAGATAGTGATTGAGACTGGGCATAGTGTCACGTGCCTGTAATCCCAGTACTTGGGAGGCTGTAAACAGGAAGCTTACAAGTCCGATCTAGTAGTGAGACTCTGAATACCCTAAAGACCCTTCCCTAAAATAAAGGAAAAAAAAAAAAGAATAACATTTATGAGTAAAGGGTAAGAAAAAATGAGCTATTACGTTATAAAGCAAAATAGTGGTACAAACTAGAGAGGTAGAAGGCAAATTACAATTGCTGTGGAATTGGGTATTTTAAGAAGAAATAACCCAATAACATCAAATACTACAGTAAGCAAAAAACTAAACTATATCTATTGAATCTCTGAACCAAAAAGTCATTGGTCATATTTTTTCCATTGCATTATAAGGCTAGACTCAATTACTAAAAAAAGTTAAAGATATAATCTTGAAGTTAGACAGTAGTGATACATTAGTATTTTTCCATAACACATGTGCACATGTGCACACAAACACACACACACACACACACACACATAGTGTAACATTAATAGGGATTTATCTTTGTATGAATTTTACATCATTTCTGTGTTTTGTGTGTAGTTTTGATAGCAAACATTTTTGCTGTTCCCAACAGAATCTAACCATGGAATTTCTTATACTGTAAACTTTTGTAATGACCTAAATTTACAAAAGTTATAATTTTTCTAATACTAGTTTGTGTTTTGCTCACCAACTGTCCTTAAATAATTTTAATAACATTTGTCTCAGAAAAATGTTCGCATACTTGATTAGTAATGATGGAGGTTTTCATTATTTTAAAGATTTTTTTCATCCAAGACCCTTTGATATCAGTGTATTATTTGAAAATTTAGTCAAAAATAAGTTCTACCATAAAGTAAGTAAAATAGTCATTAATTTTTCAACAATATGAAGCTGTTAATGTTAAATTTTAGTGATACTTGTGAATATTTTCTATACTTTATACTTTAGAGATAGACACTGATAAACACAGCAAAAGTGGCTTATTTCATTTTTGATAGGTGTTTTCAGGTGATCAGCACAGCAGAGAAGCAGGCAGAAGGTAAAAGGGAGGGGGCTTTATTTTGTTTGAGGAGATGGAGAGAATTTGGGGAGGTCTAGGAATCCTCTTTCTGGACTAGAGAAAGGGAGGCTGAGACTTTTATGGCCCTTTGCCAGGGGTGGGGCTTGGAGGGGATGCTTAGACACCTGAGGGAGCTGAGTGGGGTCTTCCCTGAGGCTGCGGGAAGAGTGAAAGTAAATTATGTCCTGGGCTAAGTTGGAGAAAAAGCGGGAGGTGGTCCTCGAGCCTAGGCCTTTGTTTTAAGGGCGTCAGCCATATCAGATGACCACCACAATGATTTTAGCAATTCATACTAGGTCCAGAACCTATCAATTTTCACCTGTTGTTTGCTATAGAAATGCATACTACTTACCCCATGTTGAACAAAGTTTATTTTTGAAATGTAGAAATTTGCTAGTATGTGTCACAGTGTTGTAAGATTTAAAATTTTAGGTAGGCTTAAAAAAGAGCATAATTTTAATCGAATGAATCTCTTTGAAACTTAACTCACAATTTGAAATAAAAATTTCTGCCAGAGATAATTTTTATGTGGCCTTTGATGGCATTTCACCAATATTTCCTGTATGTGCTATGACTGCTAATCTTGATATGTGACTTTTATTGCATGAAGGAAGACCTAGAAGGTAAATAAAGCCTGTCCCTGAGTGGACCTGGGGGCCACCTGGCGCAAACTGGTTCCTGTCTGGCTTTGCATTCCAGGGGCTGTGAACCGAACTGTTTTGCTCCTTCGTATCCTGTCTCTGAGATATTTCTGTTTTGGATCTCACTGAGTATAGACTGAAAACATAAGCCCATTAAACATTTTCTCCTTTAAGTTGTGGGGTTTTGTAGTTGTATAGAACAGGAAATCCATGCCACAGAAGTGGGAACATGGTTATGATTGTACCTGGCCAAATGGTCTAGAAGATTTTGGAACCGGCTTACAGGAAGTTTGGAAAAGTTTGAAACTTCGTATGTAGAAGCCTTTGAATAAATGAAGCAGAGACTGATGCCTGACTGTGACCAGAGCTCAGAAGACCAGAATTCTTGCTGGAATGAGTACTATAAACTGTGGGCTCAGGAGGTTTCAGAGGAGCAAAAAGATTCTTTTGAACTTGGACTAAAAGCCTCTGTGTCTTCCTCTCTGGCAGAAAATTCATCATCATTTTGCTCATATTCTGAAATTTTCAGGAAACTGAGATTAAAGATGTGGACTAATTAATCTGGAAGGAGATATTCTGAGATAGTTTAACATTCATGCTGTGGCATATGTACTGCTGGCTGTATTTTGCTACATTTATAATGAAAATCAAGAATAAATAGCAGAGGAAAAAAAATTGAAATACTTATATTTTGGCCTAGAAGGAAGCATACATGAAATTGGGGGTAAAAGGGTGTGGGAAGGGATTAGTGCCTTTAAAAAAAATCAAATATTTTGTATAGTAACAAGTATAAAGATGGATAAAGGTCATTTTAAGAATCAACAAGAGTCCACCACACCACAGGGTCAAAGGGATAAAAGTGTCAACTTTCTTTTGTGGAGAAGGTCCCTGAAAACCCTGCTTAAGAGGGCCTCTTCAGTAATTGACTCTCAGAGAATCCTTTCACAGTGTTAAGCCATCAAAGCACCTAGAGATTGTTGCAGCCACAGCTGAAGATGTCTCAACTGCTCAAAGGGCTGGCAGCTGACCTAAGTATCAGCCACGTGTTGCTGATCTTACTGGGAGGCAGAATGGGAAAAATGGAGGGTTAAGAAGCTTTCTATTCAATTTTCAAGAGAAAGTCTGGGAAGCCAAGCCATGTCCCCGAGATGGCACTACATGAAGCTGTGGGAATGGAGCCAAAAGTGTAGCGGAGACCCCAGGACATCAGAGGTGCTAGGAGCATGGCATACATCCTCAGGAAATCCGCAGCTTGACAATGCAGCTCAAATGATCAGATGAGCTGCAACCAGCAAGACAAAGCAGGGATATTGCTTAAGACCTTCGCAATCCACCTTTTACCACTGTGTATGTAGATTTCAGAAATGAAGCTTTAGGACTTAATGTTTGCCCTGCTGGCTTTCAGCCTTGCTTGATCCAGTTGTTTCCTATTCTCTTATTCCTTTCTTTTGAAATGGGGATATTTACTCTGTGCCATTGAAATTTGTGATCATAGAACTTGTTGTTTTTCATACTCAGGTGCACAGCTAATATTTTGCCTTGAGCCTCAGAAAATCTGAGACTTTGACTTTTGAAAATTGCTGCAACTATTGAAACTTTAGACAAAATGGTGTATCACATTAGATGGAATTATAGATTTACCATTGTCTTTGATTGGAGATTAAATCTGGGTTAAGGAAAAATGTTTAGGCAGGAAGTTGACATGCGATGAATTGTGACCGTTAAACCTCATATGCCACTGGACTAGCAAAGACCTAAAAGTTTAGCAAAGAATGCTCCTGGGTGTGCCTGGACAGGTCTCTACTACAATGCCTCTCTTGTTGGTTTCGCTCTGGGCTCTGTTATCCTGCTCTGCTTCCCAGCGGCCATGAACTGAATGACTTTGCTCATCCACATCCTTGCTCCTTGATATTTCTGCCTTGGAGACAGCAGCTGAGTATGCATTGAAAATATGGGCTGATGAAACCGTTTCCCCTTTAGATTATGGGTCAGTGACTTTGTCCAAGAGTAGGAAAGCTAACACAAATGCTTTGAGGTTTGACATGTGCTTTGTAGTTTGAGAAAAGATCCCTCACATCCTGTTGACTTTCTTAGACTATAAATTGCAGCCTAACTCTAAAGACTGTGAATTTTGTAGACCTGGCTTAGAACTCTACCCTTATGGTGTTAAGTAAAGTGTGGGTCAGAGGCAAGACATATTAGCCTGTATGCTAAATAGATAAATTTTAAAAATCTGTTACTTTTTTTGAGCAGGGTCTTTCTGTATAATTCAGAATGGCCTCAAATTCACAAAAATCTGGGCCGGCCAAATAGCTCAGTGGATTAAAGCACCTGCAAGCAGGCACAGGAGCTGGGGTTCGAACCGGGTCCTGCCATGCCAGCCCCACCCCTGGGGCACATTGAAGTGGGGATTGGGACTGGGCATGGTGATGTGTGCCTATTATCTCAGCTATTGGGAGGCTGTAAACAGGCAGATCACTATGAGTATGATCTATGCAGTGAGACCCTGAACACCCTGTAGACCCTTCCCTAAAATAAAATAAAAAAATTCACAGAAATCCTTCTGTGTCGTCCTTCTGAGTGAGCAACTACAGGCATGCCCCCCTGTAGATACACATATTCCAAGGTAACAGCAATTTGGTAAGAATAAAACCTATTTTCCATGATTGTGTTAATTTATTTTTTAAAAAATTATCAAAAGTATTTCCTGTTTTCTTCCCCATCCTCAGCATGGAACACTT
>NDGM011027225.1:0-12316 GCA_002564305.1 Octomys mimax
TTTTTTTTTTGTTTGCTTGTTTCCTGGGTTTTCATTTCTAAGAAATATGATACTGAATATAGCCAGTAAAGCAATTTATCACACAGAGGACCATGCTACATGAAATCTAGGATTGACATTATCAAAGACATTGCTCACACCACCTAAGAGGACATTTATATATGTTATCCCTGATTAAAACAAGAATCAATGCTTGGGCCAAACTCAAAATGAAATCTGTTTCTAAAATATGACACCTCTCTTGTGATCTTGGGTACATCTAAAATACTATTAATTTATGAATTCCTTTTGTTGCCATCTTATTTCCTCTCATGTTATTTGTGGTCAGACTTGAGTTCATTTTCCATAATTTGCTGCTGTGTGCAGAAGGATTATCTCCCGTGTGAAACAGGACAGGGCATTGTTATATTATTTTCCCCTCCCAGGGCAACCCTAGACTTGTCTTCAGAAACTTGTATCTACCCTGAAGTGCAGATTCAGCTGCTCCTCCCTATGAACAAAGCAGAGTTAAAGTTGTAAACACGCTTTTATTTACCTTTAAGCAGTCGGTGAGACTGGAAAGCAGTGTATTAGCGAAGGAAAATGCTCTATAAAAAGTGAAGACCAGTGTACTTAAGGTTTGGAGTGTATCTAAGCAGCAAGCGCAGCAGCCTGCGTGCGGCTGCTGCCAGTGGCCATTCGCAAGGGCAGTGTCTTTTCTGTAATTGGTGCCTGCATCCTGCAGACAGGGATGGCAGGGATGCTTATGAGTGACCGATGACAAGCTCTCCTACAAGAACTATTTAATTGCTTTCAGAGAATCATCCCCCTTGTTGAACATATTGTTCAAACATATGGGAATTTGGGGAATTATTTAATGCCAAATGAACTGAAATCAGCTAATTAGCTGAACCCTCACACTCATTGTGGATAGCAAGACTCCTTTCAGTAATAACTTAACCAGCATTAGCGGGCAGAGGCAATGCACACTGAATATTGCAAGGAGCATGGAGTAGGGGTTTTTCCATTAAACAGCCATGGGACATTTTCATAAGTGCCAAATAAGGAAATAAAGATTTACATCTAATCCTCCTATCATAAAAATAATGTCTGTGGGTGTCAGCTTCTTTCTGATGGGAAAAAATAATCTCTCCATTTTTTCCCCATGATTAATAATAATTTGCCCTTTCCTGCTACCTTTTCTCTGAGGCAATCAAGGAGATTTACAAACATTAATTAAAGCCCACCACACACCTGTGGGGGCAGGTGTTAGCTGCAGAAGGTCACAGAGAAATCAATCAAAAGGAAGGCGACACAATATCCCTACACTTCAGAGTTACCAGCTCCTACTCTCTGAGACCAGATTACCCTTTTTTTCTTTATCATTGTTAGATTTCTGGCCAAACAGCTGCTCTTATGATACCTTGGGAAAGATGGGGGTGAGACTTGAGTCCCAGGGTAGGCAGAGACAGAAGTTCAGCACATCTGAGTACAGGCTGGGGAGAAAAGCCTTTAAATGCATGTGAAAAAAAAAATGATGTTTTGTAAAAAAAAATTAAAAAAGCTTAGATGACATTTAAGTTCTCTCATATTATATAACACACAATGAAGCAATATTCATGTCCCTTATGGGAAAAAAAATGCAACAAAGTTTTCTGAAAGTGTTTTGAGCTAGTTAAGAGCCATGAGTAATTAATACAACGATTTCAGGCCATAGCATGATGCCCTTCATGGTATCTTGTAGTTACTGTTGCCTGTAGGCCAAAAGCCCTCACTTCATGGGCTTCTGTGGCCTTTCCATTCCTCTCTACACACATGTGCCTACGTGTATAGGTGTATGTGGACAGAAACACCCCTATTATTTGAATGCTGTGCCTGCACAGGAAAAAATAAATCAAGATCCAGGTCTTATGTCTACAGATCTCTGCTGGCAGGGACAGCTAATTCAGTCAGTGGTCGCTGTATCAACATGTACTTTAACAACATTTTCAAGGTCTGGTGAATGAACAGGGTGCAAATTGTAGGCGGCACCTGGACAGTGTTATTGGCCTGCCACTTTCATCCTTCCTGTCCCCACCCTGTACATCTGTCCTTGGTTTGGCAACCCTCATCATCCTGCTAAAAATGGTGGCTGTCCTTGCCCTGCAGGCTTGCTGTAGTCAGCCCCACTGCTCTCCAGGGACCTCAGGGGATGAGGCACGAGATGCCCACATGAGGTGGCGCCCTTGATGCTCCAGGTCTTTGTACAGATAATGCCTACTAAAAAAGGATGGCTTGGATAACTGTACTGCTGATTCCTTCTCATCTATTGAAGGGAGCAGTTAATGCTTTTTTGGTTTTGTTGCTTTTATTTTCAAAACTTTTTGACCATTTGTGCAAGCTTGTATGTGGTCATCCAAACAACAAATTTGAAGACAACGATATGCAATATAACAATCATTGTTGAATTTCTATAATTTTATTGAATGAATTTTTGTATCTTTTCTAATGTTTATTAAAACTATTATAATTTCTAAAAAATAGAAGGAAGCTTCCTATGCCTGCGCCTTGATAATTGCTGCATTCCTTACACCAAAAACTGATTTTTTTCTCTGAAACACCACATGCCTTTTTGTTTAATATATGATTTATTTAGTATTATTTGTCTTGCACATACTGAATGTAAGCTATTGGAGCCTGAAGAATTTTTTAAATGTTTTTCTTATAATTGCGTCGTTAGTGCCTGTTATATATTCTGATTTCAAAATAGCTGTTGAAAGAAACATAGCAGCCAACTTAATGGTTCCCACTGATCATCTCTAGGGCATTTTGAGCTATGTAAGAAGACACCAAAGCTACTACTGTAATTAATACAAAAGGAAAATTTCCACTAATCAATGGAGGAAACCATCAATTGACAATCAACCACAGTAATACAAAATTCAATCAAGCAACATAAATGGATGCTAATATATTTGGTGAATGCTCCAAGAGTACTAAAAACTACGTGTATGGTCTCAAAGTATCTTACCACATGGGACTTTCTATTTAGAGAAAAAGTATCAAAATATAGTCTTACAATGAGGAATTGTGGACACCAATTCATATCTGTTATAAAAGTTAACATTGTTAGTAAGGAGATGAATGGACGGAATATGCCTTTGGCATCCATTATGTGACATTCCTGCCCAAAGAGCACAACCTGAATCTCCTGACAGGGAAACATCAGACAGGTTCAGCTCGAGGGACATTCTGCAACCCCCCCGACCACATTTAAAAACTGTCAATGTCATGAGAAAGATTCCTTGTTCCAGATTAAAGAGACTAAAGACACATGAAAACTGAATGTAATAAATTCATATGGATTTTCATTTGCTACAAAGGATAATGGATAATAGTTAAAATATAAACAAGATCTATGAACTATGGAATAAGAGTACATTAGTGTTAGCTGCTTGTGATTATGCTGTTAATGTAAGAAAATTTCTTGTTTGTGGACATATGTGCTGAAGTACTGGGGTAAAGCACACCTGACTCACATAATTCAAAATCTGCATATGTGTGCATACATGTGTATTATTTTTGTGCATATATGCACAGAGAGAGACAAATATGGCAAATGTAACATATTGGCATTTATGAAACTGAGTATAGGGAATAAGAATTCTATATTATTCTTGTAGGTTTTCATTAGATTTAAAATTATATAAAAATAAAATCTGAAAGAATAGATCCATGAGGATAGAAGAGCTGGGGAAAATTTTTCCAGAGTTTGCACAATACATTCAGCAAAGCTACGGACTAGTACATAAAATGTGTACTAGAGGTAGCAGAGGGGATACAGCTGGGAGAGCTAGGGAATGAGCCCCACCACCCCATGAAATAACTGCCGTGTCCCCGTACCACTCCACAAGCCAATGTCAAAGCAAACGGTGAAGGTCAATGCCTGCAGCAGCTGCTGGCCGTGGCAGGTGTGGAGGCATGTCCTGCTTCTGCACCTAATATTTTTTGACCAAATGCTAAAGTTGTAAAATGTCATTTCCTTCAAGCAAAAATAGAACAGTTCCAAGTCTGGTGATGAGGTTTTCATTGTTGTGGTCTGCCACGCTGTGCTTGGTAATTATCCTTCCCTCCTTCCCTCCTTATGGTCTGTGTTATAGACTAATGTAGGTTTGATCACCTTTACCCTGAGTATCATTCAGGAGTCCAGGCAGGAGAGTAATGATAGTTTTACTATGTCAGGTCCTGGGTTGGTACATAATTAAATCATATTTTAATGGAATAGACATAAAAGACAGGTAGACAGAAGCTGATGTCTGAAAGTTAGAGCTCAAAAAGCAACATAGCTCCAGCCTCCTGCAGTTTCCTCCCAACAAGACACGGCTTTAAATATTATCATTTTCTTTTTCTCTTCCCAGTAAAACCCTCAGATTCTGACCTAATGTGCTAAAGTTGCTGTGGAATATATATATATATATATATATATATATATATATATATATATAAAGCTTTCGGGGGTTGGCGTCAGACACCTGGACCACTTGTCAGCTTTTCAGCTTTGCCCAGAGATTTCACCTCAGCCTCAGGAAAATGACATCACAGAGGCTCCAGGAGAGGGGACCTTTAAAACTGGTTTTTCTCTTCAGTTCATCTCAACGCCATGCCTTTATGTCCTGAGGACTTTAATTCTATAATTCCTATGCATGATTTAAGAAAATAGATATCTGGAAAGGGAGAATAGGGAATGAGAAGCAAAACAGAGGATAGTAAAGTGAAATAGAATCTTCTGTTATAAAGCACCCCACTTGCTGTTCCTCTTTAAGTGGTTCTAAAACTGGAATGTGGTTCAGAATTCCTCGGGGGACTTAGTTATGCATAATCTATTCCTGAACAGTACCCATAAAAATTTTTGATTTACTTTTTCTCAAATAGGAACTGAGAACTTGCACTTCTGTGCCTGCATCCCCTACTTGGCAGGTGGCTCTGGCACTAATGTTGAAGAATCGTGTCACTCTTGAGAAAATACCCAAAGCTATGTGGCACGCAGCAAGAGCTTGGTGATCTGCAAAGCACAGGGTAAGCTCCCGAGGTGCTACCTGCAGGCCAGGCAAGTCTCAGTGCTCAGTGTTAGAATACAGCTGATGCTACTAGGACAGAAAATTCAGTGGCACAAGGACTGCTTCCTACACCCCTATTCATCAGCAAGGATGTCAGGTTGGGCCTTGATTAGTGGCAAATGGAAATAATGTTCTACCTCATAAAGCTATTATAGTTCATTACTAGGGGCAGGAAAAGGGGTAGCTAAAACAGTGGATTATAACTAGCACTGTGCGTAATTCTCCAAAGATACAAGCACATGTCTGCAGCACTGAAGGGTGTGAAGATGGGGTCACTGGCACAGTGCACAGGATTACAGGCAGGGACATGGTAAACAGTACTTTGGGGTGGGAGGGGAAGGACATGTATACCCTGGAGTGAAGCTTATCTGAATTTGCTGGAATTTGAACACCACCAGGCTAAGTGACTAACACGTTTGCATATGCTAAAAGGCTTTAGTTTACTCACACATTCATAGGGTGTTTGTCAATTAATAGACTAAAGGCATCATCAATTGGATGCAAATCGTGAGCTCCCAGACAAGATTTAAGCTTCGTCTCTCATACAGCATTGGGCTCATGCCAGGACTGTATTTTAGAATTGAAACGATGGCTCTCTGTAAGTGGGGCCAGGAGGAGCAAGCACTGTGCACTGTGACACATTTTAATATCTAGTAAGTTGTTGATTTACTTTCATTTGAATGGAGGAAAGAGCCTCATTGGGAGGAAATGAGAAATCCTCTTTCATGGGGTCATTTCATTTGAGGCTTGAGGAAGGCCTATCAACAATTAGACCCAACACTGTCCAAGTGTAGACCCGAGGCTTGGGATGAAGCAATGTGGCCGAGATCACACTACAATGTGCAGGCACATGTGGGACCAGAACCTACTGTGCCATGAGTATGACAGAGAGGAGTATACAGTGGGTAGACGTGAGTGCTGGGAGGGAAGAAAAGAACAAGAACAACGTTCCTGTGGGACATATTCCTAGAACCTAGCACCTCTCCTTCCCCTTCCCTCCACCCTCTTCCTCATCCCCCTTCTCTTCCTTCTTTCCCTTCCTTCCTCTCTGGGATGAAACCTGGGGCTTATGAATGCTAGCTACAAGCCTACCACTGAGCTACACTGTCAGTCCCAATCTTAGAACTTTAAGACAAAATATGGGCATGAGCATTGTTACGACTGCTGTCACAGGCACTGAAGAGAGTAGTCCTTAGTACATAAAATGATCACATTAGAGGCTTGTGTGAATCTCCTGCTAGTATCGTACACAGCTGTGCTGGTTTAACAGATGTATTTTGCTGTTTTGTTTCTCTGAGGCCTCCCTGAGCTACTTGGAAGGTGTCAGGAGGTCTCCATCCTACGGCAGCCTCTTGGAGTTAATTCAGTTCCTGCCTTTTCCAGCTTTGGAAGCCTCCAGTCTCCCGTGGCTCGAGGCCCCTCTTTCCCTCTGAGCCAGCAGCATGGCCTCTTCAGATCCCTCTCTTGTACGTCTACCCTCCTCTTAAGAGCACACTTGTGCTAGACCTACCTGGGCTGTGCACAGCACACTGCTTCTCCAGCTCTCTAACTTACCTCCACAAGGCCCCTTTGCCATGCAGGTGAGGCATCCCCATGGCAGGGCTTAGGAGGGGACACCCTCGAGGCGCTCTATGCTTGCCTGCCATCATTCTCTTCCTGTCTTGAAACCCTCTGCTGCTGCCTCTGGGTCCTGGCATCACTCAGGTATCACCCAAACTGATCTACAGTCTGCTTGTTTTGGGATTAACTTTAGTGTTTCAGCTTCTAGAACCCTATTGTAGCTCCCAGCATGGGACTCCTGCTGCATGTAGCTTGATGGAGTCCTGGAAAGTTATGTTTTAGCAGAAAGGGTACAACCAAAGGAGTTAGAAGGTTGACTGTACAGGTTGTCAAAGGACTGTGTCTAAGAATGAGCTGGCATCTGCTCTGGGCATTTTTATTAGGCTATGACCAAGAGAAGTAGAAAGGGATATATATATATATATATATATATATATATATATATATGATTTTTTTTCTACTTTCAACATAGGCACTAAAAATGATGGCATGTACAAATACAAATAACTGCCATATGTCATACCCTATTAAAACGCCCAATCAAACCCATTAACTGGTGACTTTCCTCTTACTAAATTAAGGTAGACATCCTCTCAGATCTATTAACAACACCCAGAACCATTGTTGTGGTGTCAGTGGCATCTTCAGCTAAACACACTTATGGATGACTCTAATTGCTTCCCATTGTGAGCCCACAGGGGCCTCAAACACAGGCTGATTACAAAGATGGTGATTTCTCTTCAGGTGTGTGTAGACTGAGAGGTTGTGAGGCAGAAGAGAAAGCAAAGAACATGGTGCTGGGGAAAGTCTTCTCCTAAAATGCAGATATTAAAATAACAATATAAAGACTTTTTTCTTTTTAAATCTGTCTCCCTCTTGATCTTTTCCTTTTCCTTTTTGGGACTATATTCTAACATAAATGACTCTGAAGAAATCGTGATGATTTTACTGGGGAAAAGAGCATAATCTTCCACTAACAGTGCATTAACCCTTCTAGGCCATTAAGACACCATTTGATAAATTGCCCCTTTTATTACACAGCATGGTACCAGTAGCCTGAAAGGATTAATGTATTTCCCAAATGGCAGCAATTTATTCCCTTGGCACTGGTGGGGGGGGGACAGAGAGAGAGAGAGAGAGAAAGCTTTTTGTTTTGTCAGTTATAGAGCCCCCTTCCTTGGTGGTTCCCTGTTGTAGAGCTGATTAACACCATGTCTTTTGGCAGGGATAGGTATATGCCATCAATTTGATGCTTCCAACAAAATTTTCCAAACCTTGCATAAAGCAAGAAACTGGACTCAAACCAACTTCTGGTCATCGAGCAATAATGGTGACAAGGCCAATCCAATCCTTTCCATTCACCACCTCCTAGCAAGATACCCTGGCCAGCTGGATGGGGACAAAGCTTGCTCGAGGTGAACTAAGCCACCTGCCCGGCTGAAGGGCCACTCATCTGATCTAAACAACATGTGACCCAGAGCTCGGAATGGACTCATCCAGCGACTAGAGCCATATGAAAAACCGAGGAACACTCAAAGGCATTGCGGGGAGTTGTCTGTAACTTGAAAAAGGTCTTGAGTTTAGAGAAAACCACTAGCATATTTGTCATAACTGAATTGCACGTGTATCACTGATATACATGCTGTCACCTCTGAAGCTAGGACTATCACAGTAAAAAGCAGAGCTCCATGTTTCACTTGGTCAGACTAAAGCAGAGGAGAACTTCTGTTACCTGTGTAATTAAAAAGTAAGGATAGACATCAGATGATGACATAAAAACACAGCATTTAAAGATTGATTACCTTTAAGATGGGGACATGGTGTTTGCCTAAATGCACATGGCCCTTTACTGGAGTCCCAGCCCTACAATAAGTAAACAAGCAAGGGACACTTTACATTTTGCTCTGGACTTCTCGTATACGAAGTTGGCATTGCTTTATAGAAATCCTGAGACATTGTTAATAATATAAACAATTTACAGATCCCAAAGTGAGGCCTTGAGAAAAAGAACTGCTTGCCCAGGTCATACAGGTTATTGGAAAGGCCAGGGAAGCCCAAAGCTTGTGAACACTGCTGTTTTCCCCCGCCCACATCATCTCATGGCTGGACATTCTGTGTTTCAGGCAGGGCCAGTATGTACCTCGGCAGACCCTTCTGACAAGTTACACATTTGTCACTGGTTCACTGAGAGTGCTTCATTAGGGTCAGTGGGTAGACCCTTTCCTAGCAAGAAGAAGAATGAAAGAATGAATGAACAAAAGAAAGCCAAGGAAAGAAGGAAGGAGACAAAGAGAAAAAGGAAAGGGAAAAGGAAAATAAAGGAAGGTAATTTCCATCTTGACTGGCACCTGTAAGGTTTTCCTGTGGCCACAACATGACCTTTCAAAACTGCTAGAAAGGACTGCCAGAATACTCTCTCGCAAGAGCTGGGTGTGGAATTTCGAGTCAGCATTTGGATTTTTTTTTTTTTGTTGTTGTTGCTGTTTTTTTATTATAAATACTATTTTTCTCTTTTATTTAATATTCAATCATTTTTTCCTACTCTTTTTCTTGCAGGTCACAGAGCTGTGTTTATTCCCTGGAAAGAAATCTAAAGTTGCTCCTAGAACAACTATTATCACAAATCTCTCAAGCAATGCGCAACTGGCAAAACTGTCTCCTAATTTATCATTCTTTCCCTAGCTAGACTTTTAGGCATTATCCTTAACTCCTTCATTCCACATTAAAACACACACACACACACACACACACACACACACACACACCATGCTGAGCTCCTTCCCAAGTATCTCAAACCTCCCCAAAGGCAGCGATGTGGGGATTGTAGAAGGGGTACAAGATATTGAAGACTAGAGATAAAGGCACTCACGAGGGGAATGATTCTAATTTATTGCCCAAATGGAACAACCCTGAGAGAGAACAGGAACACTATCAATAACTGCAGCAAGCAAAATGAGATGCATTTTCACTGTCTCTGGAGGAGGCTGTTGTACCAGGTGTGAACTTCGGCCGCGGATCTGAGGCACAAGATAGTATCTCTAGAAGGTAAATATGACCAAGTCTTCTGAATCTAAAGGCTCATCGATTCTCACCCACGAGCTACAGCTGCCTCCACAGGGAACACGCTCACCACATATCTACAACTTATGTTTTCAGCCTCCTTCCTGTCCCGTTTCCGCTCCCATTTTGTTCCGCTTTGCTCAGTTTCCAAATAATGATGCTATTTCCACCTCAGCACCTTAACGTCATCCCTCTCAACCGCAATGCTCTTTTCACTCTTGCAGCTTCACAGTTGCCTGCCATTTCTTCTCTGCAACCTTCTGGAAGCATCTGCAAGGAGGCTTCCCTTCACTCCTGGTTCACACTTGTGCGGATCTATCACTCCACAATCCTCTCTGTGGTATCACTGTGAATTTAAGTACCTGGCTTGATTAGTCTCTTAGCCTAATGTGACATTAGATAATTTAGTTTTCCTATTTATTGCTGACAATCATGATTGGTGAGACTAATTGAGATAATAGGGACACTTGAGCTTCTTTTTTTTTTTGTCTCTCTCTCCCCTTTCTTTCTCCCTCCCTCCCTTCCTCCCTCCCTCCCTCCCTTTCTTCTTTCCTTCCTTGCTTCCCTCCCTACCCTCTCCCTCCTTCCCTTTCTCTCTCTTCTCCTCTCTTGTCTTTCCCTCTTCATGTAAGCATTCTATGCAAGGGCTCTGCCACTGAGCTACACTTCCAGCCTATATTTATTTTGAGAACTCCTTCTAAATTGCCTAGCTTAGCTTTGAATTTATAATCCTTCTCCCTCATCCTCAGAAACATTTTATTTTAAAATTATTTATTTTTATAACCTTTTAATAATATCTACTTATTTCAATAATTTAACTGGGTTTGAAGATTCTTTTTTCTCAGTTTTAATATTTTAATCTCACATGTGATCCAGATTCCACCCAGGTCCCAATGGGCACATTTTCAACATACTCATAGATGTTTGTATGGATACAGGACAGACTCCAGGTCAGTGATGGTGAACCTTTTAGAGACCAAATGTCCAACCTGTGACCCCCAAGCCCACTATTCATCACAAAGTGCCAACACTGCAAAACCTGAACATCCAAGCACAGGAGCAGGCCACCTTGGCTTCTGTGCGACAGAGGATTTCCCTGTCTGCTGCCACTGCTAGAGGGAAGAGAGAGGCCTTCTCTTCCCATGCATTCCTTCTTCTCTGAGCTTATTTCTGGGCTTTGTGATGGGAAGGGAGGAAAAGGAAAACCCACATTTTCCCTTACTGTGGCAAGATGGCAATCTTTCTTGGAGGACTTACAAAATTTTTAGAGATAACTGCTAACAGTGGTGACTAAAAGTTCTCAGTGACTGAGTGTAGGTGACTGGAACACCAACACATGTCCTAAGGACCTGCTGCCCCTTGGGCGTGGCAGCTGCACCTGCCAGCTGGCTCCCACCTTACAGGAGCACCATCATGACCTCACATGCAGTGGCCTCAGAACATTTTGGCTCTCAGTCTCGGCCTCTCAGGCCCACAGCACATGGGCAAGGTGCATCCTCTTTATTGCTTGGGAATTTGGGGGCTTGGGGAGTATGGAAGGGCTCTTTGCTCCTTCTGCCTTTGCTTTTGCCAGCACTTCTCAAAGCTTTTCCATCCCCCTCCCGCTTTATAGTAGTTTGAAGCAAGTGAATAAATATAAAGAGATCAGGGTCCAGAAGATAACCTGGATTTTACAACTAAGTTCCTTAAGGTTCTTTTTGGTTTTGCAGAGGGATGGAATAGCACTTTTTAATATTTACAATTCTCTACAATGTGAGTTCTGCTTTTCACTCTTCAAATCCCACTCACATATCAATAGGAGAGAGAGGGCATCCTGTTTGAGAGACAGAGAGAGAGAGAGAGAGAGATGGTATAAGGGTGGGGGGACTGGGGTTGGGGTACATTACCAAGTGATGGTGCTTCTTAGCAGGTCCTAAAGGGGAGGGAGAAGTAGTATTGGCAAATCTCTGATATTAATAGGGTATTTGAATTCTTTTCTAATCAGCTCTGAACCTGTCAATGCCAGGAATACAGAAAAGTCCACTGAGTCCCACACATCACCCTGCAAGCGTATAAAACCTGCCTCTTCCATGTCCTATATTTTTGAGTTCATATTCATCATGGTCTACAATACTGACTATATTTTGCATTAAATCATTACTGACTGAACTGAGCTCCTAATATTAATCATGAAAACTATTCTTAAAGTTCATTACTTTGAAATCTGTTTATTATTTTGGCAGTGAGAAGAGCAATGCATCTTTTGTGCAGGCAGAGGGAGGACTTGAACACCATCTGCTGGGAAGTCCTCCAAGCTTGGGAGGTGACACAGACACAGATCCACGCAGGAGGAGCTGGTCTAGGTTTCTTCCCTACAGCAGCAGCCTGGCCAGTCATCGCAGGGCAGAGTTGAAGGTGGGGCTCTTGTTCTGAAGTCAAGAGGCAAAGTTTTTACAGAGGACCACAGGACCTAGCTAGAGTAGCATTAGTTACTGGGTGTTCTGTACCTTCTAAGGACTCAGAAAAAGTTTAGTAGTTTTAGCTCTTACAGGGATGGAACGTCTTATTACATCTCAAATGTCCACTTTGACATGAAAATATACTTTACTATAAACAGGTTTGTAGCATCAAATTCCATTTCT
>NDGM011027240.1:0-10313 GCA_002564305.1 Octomys mimax
ACCAGGGATTGAACTTAGGCCCTTGTGCTTGCCAGGGAAGCGCTTATTCTACTGAGCCATCTCTCTGGCCCCAGAAGTTCAACTCTTGTCATGAAAACCACCTTATATGTTCCCTGGTGATCATGCATATACCTGACAAATGCATTTCACCAAAAGCCACTATTTTAAGAAATAGTGGTTTAAGAAAACATAAAACTATAAAGAATAAATGCCTTAGAAAATGATAAAAAAAAAAGAGGACAGGAAGTAGTTGAAAAACAATGTTAAAGCTATACTTCATCATCATTCTTGAACTAGTATTATCTAAAGCAGGTATTGCAGTAAGCAACTAAAGTAAGGCACATTGGTGAGAAAATATTTATGGTTCCTTGACAATCAGTATAAAATTATACTAAATATTTGATCTTGTGTGATATATTTGATTGCAAAGATGTAAGCTTCATAAAAATGTCTTTAAAATACGCAATTAATGGATTCCTAGAAATGAAAGTTCCAATATTGTTACAGCCATGTTACATAAATACTAAATGAAATAATCCCTTGCTTTTTCTAATCATACATAATAATCTAGTTTTCTAAAAATGAAGCAGAAATCCCATGCTATGGTTAAAGAAAACGATACCCATATTTTCAAACTATATAAAATTAATTAAACTTAATTGATTTTTACTAATAGAAAATTTACAGCTTCAAAAAATAATTACAACATCATATGAAAGTATTGAAATATTAAATATAGAAAATATCATCAAAAGAAAAAATAGTCTAGAGTAAAATCCTAATAAAATGGACATTTTAGCTAATTTCTTTTGACTTTATATGCATTATGCATATTTTTATCTTTGTGACCAATGCATATATAAATTATGTAACCACTTATAATTTCATGTTCTTTAAGAAATTATAAAAATCACTTTAATATTTGCATGATTTTTTAAGTATGGATGCACCAAATTAAATATATAATCTAGAAAAAACATTTATATCAAGTATAATTTTAATTGATCTGTAATTAAATCCTTGGAAATGTAATTACCCACTAGTAATTTATTTCCAAAAAATTAAAGTAAGGGATTAAATAATATAAACACTGAAATTTTCTATTTACTTCTCTTTCTTCATAGAGAATATTTATTGCTAAGAAAACCTTAAAGTTCTGTAAATTTGTGACAGTTTGTAAATTGAGCTACTAGATAGTTCTGAGATTTTACAAGCTATTTTATTTATTTATTTATTTATTTATTCTTTTTTATGTATTTGGTACAGAGTCTCACTATGCAGCTTCGACTCGTGGTGATCTTGTTTTCAGCCTCCCTAGGGCTGGTATTACGGGTGTATGCCACCATGCCTGGACTCCGTCCCAAGTGTGGTGCCGTTGTGGTATGTGGGACCAGGAATCAAAACTGGGTCCCTGGGTGTGCCTAAACATGTGCATAGTCCACTGAGCTACCTCACCAATCTTATTACCTCACCAACCCTATCATTTTATGAAACATCATTTCTCAATAATTTCATGTGCATTATGATTTTCAATAATTTAATTATTGTTACTATCATAAATTTTGTGAGCAAAATGATTTTAAAATTTTTTATCATTTATTTATATAGGATCTCTTGATATAGCTCAGACTCATAATAATCCTCCTGTCTCAGCCTCCCCAACACTGAGATTACAGGTGTATACCACAATATCCGGTTTCAGTGGCCAGCATGTATGTGGTACCAGTGATCAAACTTGGGTTCTTGTTTTTTTCTTTTTTTGGTGGAACCAGTAGTTGAACTCAGGCCCTTGAGCTTGCCAGGGAAGCGCTTATTTCACTGAGCCATCTCCCCAGCCCAGTTCTTGTGCTTGACAGGCAGGCACTTAGACCACTGATCTATCCCCCACCCCTAAAAAAAATTAATATTGTTAGAGATAATAAATGAGTGCATATTGTTTTAGAATTACTGTGATTTAACTTTATACAAAAATTCATCTTGAATCGTAAACATGTAGTACATCCTTAAGTGATGACCTCTTTATTGATTTATTAAATCAAAATCCGTGTGTATTATGGAAGCATGGTATATACACAGTAGCCCTGCTTCCTTTTCATATGTAGATACTAGCACTGAAAGGGCTAATTTTATTAAACCTACTAGGAATAGATGTCTAGGGATGGAGACACCCTCTAGCCAGAAACTGCCTGAAACTCCTTTCAATCAAATACCTACTTTTGCAGAAGGCCTCAATGTCAGTGAATATCAAAGTTTCATTCTTATGTATAATTCATAATTTAACTGTATTATTTTCAAATTTCAAAAATTGTCTAATTGTAAGAATGTGAAAATATTTCCTTTAGAGGAATATTTACTCTTATTTTGAGATAATTCTACTTTATGATGTGCATTGTACTCAAGAGTTTCAGAATTTTGAGTCTAAAGGAACCTACTATCAATGAAACAAGTAACACTTAACATATCTCTACTTGATGGATTGCTCTTTGGGTAGCAAATATTAATTTAGTCTTTATTTATAAATCCCTATAAATGCCCATTTCCAATGTAAGGATTATATTAAAATTTTAAAAAGTGTGTGAAAGTAAATGTTAAAACTAAGTATTGTTACTACTTGTATCTTTAGAATTTAAATACGTTTCTAACACTACTATTTCCTACAACTTCATCCAACTTTCAAGTTGTCTAAAATTTGGGGGGTTTTATATATAAAATAATTTATTCTTTTTTTTAAGTTTGGAAGTACTGTGTATTCTTTGATCTGGATGATGAGTAATACACATTACACCAAAACAACAGTTTCCACTACTGTTAAAACATACTTCAGAGACCTATAAAGATGTTGTCAACTGTATAAATATATGTTCATGTTTTATTCATAATTGCTTCCACAGGAACAGTAAGTATGTCCCATAGATTGTAAGACAATCATAAGTCAGAAGAGACATCGAGTATGTAAATAATCCAAACATTTGTTTTCAGTCATGAAAAAACACCTGTGGGCCATTGTTCTCATCATTAGCTCTACAGCTGCTATCATTATCTGAGAGGCAAATAGTTGGAAGTACTTATGCATATCATTGATATTTTGGAATCCCTGTGTTCCTGTCGAGGAAGAAGTACTATTGTTATCGGCTGTTACTTGTAGGTTTTTGTAAAACCGGTGGAACTCCAGTGACCTACATCAATATTGTAATAGTACCAGGAAGACCTTCATACTTTTAGAAGGGGTTTACTTTGAGTTATTGTCTCAATCATATTCATAGCTCAAATCAATAGAATAAATCTTAGAGATTCTAAATCTTAACACATAAATGAATTTATCTGACATTCTGTAAACTTCCTTCCTTAGACCGGGTTTCAACTTCTGAAAGTGTATATAAACGAAATTACTTCTACCATACCATATAATCAAATGATCTTTCCTGAACACAATTTTTAACTGAGGTTACAAAACATAAAAATAAATAGAAAAAGATAATATAGGAGGTAATGTTAATTCATAATATCTACATTTTCTCTGTATGTCTGCTTACCTGCAAGAGTAATCTGTATCCCTGATTAAATGCTAGCTGATGCTAACTCTACAAGAATACTAGTAATTATAATTACAGAGTGATTTGCAAAATTAAGCTCAATTTTATAATTCATTTTGTGAAACCATTTTAATGTTACTTTTGACTCTTTACATTCAGAAATACTTAGAAAATGTTCCATTTCTTCCTATGGCAAGTCACACTAAAGGACCTAGCTTTTCACCTTCCCCTACAACACTGATATTTACTGTGATAATTTGCAATTGCTCTCTTATTCTGGTAGAGCATTTATTTGTACCTTGAGGCCCAGCCAATCATATGATTTGTTCTAACCAGTACAATGTTAGCAGCAATGATGTTACCAGGAACATCATATGTGAGAAAGGCAATTGGAATCCTTTCACACAATTGGAATCTCTCTTCAGTTTCTGCTATGGCCAAAGGATGGACATTGCCTGAGCTGATGTACTCTACGCAGGAGAAAGATAGAATACTGGTGGAGCAGAACTGTGCCATTTGCATAGCCTAGAAAAGAGAAGCTCTTGGGGAACTCTAGCCTGTGTAACAATTAATTTCTGTTGTCGTATATTGCTGAAATTCAGGGTTAGGGTCCTCAGCAGGAGCATTCGAGCACACCTAGATAGCATTTTTATTTCCCATAGTTCAAGATGGTCTGTGGTCAGTGCAGAGAATCATCCTTTCTACCTTACTATAACAGCTAATCATGAAAACCAGTGTGGAATGGACTTGGCTTCCCAGCACTTTCGCTGTACATGGGAGTGAAGTACCTTGGTGAATCTAGAGGCCAAACTAGTGCAAGACATGCTGCAATGAAATGGACTCCTGACAGAATGTAAACCAGAGAGGACAACACTTCATGTCGCCTGCTTAGGATCATTTCTACTATATTTGTTGGGATATTTAATGTTCCATATGTATTTTACTATGTACAATTGTGGTAGGATAGAAGATACAACAATTAGTAGAAAAGAGACAAGAAAAAAATGATTTTGAAATTATCCTTTTAAGAAACTAGAGATTGAGGACTAAAGTTACACAAGGCAACTCATTCTAAGATTGTTTCCAGTCTTAAAATTATAAATTAAGCCTACAAATAGGGCCTAACATTTTCTGCTCATATTACAAATTTCACCAATTTCTACACCAAAAATATATAATATTTCCAGACACAGACCATAATATACTCATCCATTGAGCACCAACACTCCATTCTTAAATCCTCCTGTCTGTCTCACTCTCATATCCCAGAATGTTTTTCTGTTGTGGACATTGGAGTACTCATATCATGCAAGGAGGGACACCATGTGGTTCCCACCTTCCCTTGTGTCTTGTCTGGTAATGCTGTTAACAATAACTTTTAACCACAATTCAGTATATACAGTTTAACTTATTTTAAAAAAAATGTTTTCTCCTTTTAACATCCATTCATTTTCATCTTAGTTTTTTCCACTAATAAACTATTCTTGCTCAGACTCTATGTGAATCTGATATTTGACTATGAAGAAAATAGAGTCTACCATCTTCTTCCACCTTGAGCTGGTATCCATAACACATCTTTTATTTTGTAGAATAATTAGTTTGGTAACTAACTTATTTTATTTCTACAGTATTCATGTGTGGCCGATATACCCTAGCCTAATCCCAAAGAACAATGCCATATTATCTCTTCTAGTGACTACAGGATAATTAATACCCACTAATAGACACAGAGTTCTGTTAATTTTGTTATTAAAGCTTTTAATTACAGTCCAATATACTTACCCCATTTATTAAACAAACTGAAAGGATTTCCCAACTCATCTTCTCTTGCTACTATTTATTTCCCAGGAAGATTTATCAAATGCTATGAAAGTTATGAATTGGAATTAACTTGAGCTTTGTTTCCTTTAGCTACTTTCTCCCTCCCTGCTCTACCAATAAAATCTTAATAACAAAATAATTGGATGCATTATTTTCAGCTCCCTCTATTTCATTTTCTGGTCTTGTAGTGAGATAAGTGTGCACTAAAAGGAATTAAAAGCACAGAGCCTGCTAGAACTGTTTTCAACATCTCTTAAAGAAAATTATAACCTCTTTCACAGGAGTTTTCTTTTGTTATTGTAGGAATCAAGATCAAATTATTGTAGCATCTCTGATGCCTGTCTGCTGGGAATGAAAACAGATTCTTTGATTGTTAGATTTACATGAATTCTTTAGAAGGAAAAATAATTTGTGTTTATATGAAGTGATCATTTGAATAAAGGTGTAGGATGACAATGAGATACAGAATGGCTTGTGTCTAATGCCCTGCTGTAATTGAGAGGGCAACTGCAAATAGAGTCCTCATTTTTGCCTGACCATTACTGAGCTTTAGCACTGAATTAGCTTCATATTACTATAATGAAATACCTAAAGTAATTGACTTATGAAAATGAAAGTTATATCTCAGTTCATGTTCAGGAGTTTTTAGTATAAGTTCGGAGCCCAGATAGAAGTTATATATCATGACAGGAATCTGTAGAGCTGCAAAACTGTCAACCAGAAAGCAAAGAGGAAAAAGAAGAGAACAGAGCTTCCCTACTCCCCACTGACGCCATGCCTGTGCAGACCTATTGAGCTTTCATTTGCTAATTGTTCTACCACCTACTACCTGGTGCCATCCTAGACCAGGCCATTGGCAGTTGGGCCTTCAGAGGACACTCATTAAACCAGGAGTAAGGAGCTAGCCAAAAAAGTCTTCTAATTGCATCAACTAGAAGAAAAAGAAACAATTGTTAATCTACAATTTTTGCTATATTCATATTTAAGAGAAATTGTGGTTGATATTGTATTCGTCTAGAGACCTAATGTAAGTACCAACCTACCCATATCAATTCAAGCAAGAAAATAAATGTTTCTTATTTATAGGATGAGAAAATTTAGGGAAAAAAGTAAGTATTATTCCACATTCTTTATTCTGTAATTACAGAAAAAATGAGTGTTCATTATGCAGAACTCATTGGACTGATCATGGGAAATTATATTTCTTTCAAAATATGGTTTCATTTCCATTTTTTTTATAGGATTTCACCTTTCATTGCCCTTTTCCACTTTTCCACCTTGTAAAATGACAGGCTCTGTGTGATAAGGGAGATGTTAAAGTGCTTAACAAGTAAGAGGCTGCAGATGATTGTCTAAATTCAGATCTAGGCTTTGGCACCTAGCTTCTATCTGAAAGAAATAAGGCTATGTAGAGAGGCTACCTTCTGATTACGTAAGGAAAGGATTTCTCTCAACACTGTGCCATGGTAAAGGATCTGTAAAATGTTCATATTCAATGACTGACTTCGGCAAAGTGACTAGTGAATTAAGGACCCTTTCAGAGATGCAAACTTTCTTAAATACCCAATTAAAACTTTGGGCAACCATACTTCAGCTACCCAACTGCTTTAACTGAGTCATCATCTATTTAACTCTGAAAATAAAATAAAATTTTCTCTTTTCTTTAACTATGAGAACTTAATCACAGAACTTTGCATAGTTTGGAATGTGCCAAATTTTTGTTGTAGCCATCTTTAACGTGACTAATCTCTTTACTTTCACAGTTAACAGACAGGAATTCTGGAATCTGAAGTTCATTGTCATAATTACTAGTTATATTTGATTTTTGTTTTAGTAGTCCTACATTTTTACAAATTTCCCCCTTAAAATATGCATTAAAACTTCTTTTCAAATTGCAAAATGCTCAATATCATTTGTCATCATATAATTGTATGTTAAAATTTAAAAAGAGATTAATTATTGCTTTGAACTATTTTCACGTATAAAATTTCAAAAGACCTCTAGAACGGATGCAAGTTCCATCTATGCTGGTAGATATTCAAAATTGTGCAGCTGTTTTGGAAGATACTTTGTTCATAGTTCTTATCTGTGTTTCTATTGTATTTCTCAGATGGGATCTCAGTGTGCTTTCCAGGCTGCTCTAGTAACTGCAGACCCGAATGGTCTTCCTGTGTCAGTCTCCCAAGCGGATGGGAGCACCAGCAGCTATGACCACATCTGGTGACATTGGCAGTTTCTTAAGCATGCTAAATAGTCTAAGTGTACAATGCAGCCATTATGTTCCCAGCTATTTACCCAATTTAGCTGAAAATATATGCCTACACAATAATCTGAACACAAGTGTTTTATTATCTGCATCTTAATCACAGAAAACTGCAAGCACATGAAGTCTTCCATTATGTGACTGGATAACCAGGTATCATGCAGCCATGCAGTGGAGTACTACTTAGGTGATAAAACAAACAAACTTTCCAAATCATAGAAAGACATGAAAATGTCAAAAGTTCATATCGCTAAGTGAAAGAATACAGATTAATTGATTTCAGTTGTGTGACAATACAAAAAAATACAAACTATTGAGTCAGTAGAATGATTAGTAGTGACCAGAGATTGAAGGTAGAGTAGACATGAATAGGTAAAGCACAGGCTGGTTTTCGATAGTACAACTATTCCTGATGATGCTGCAGCCATGAATCTGTGACCTTATGTCTCCATCCAAATGAATTAAACTGTGTGGTAACCTTACTATTGAGTTTGTAGAAAAAATCATTTAAGAGCTTAGAGGATCCCAGGAGGAAATGTAGATGCAGCAATATCATCTAATTGTGTTCTAAATACACAAAAATCTCACTGGAGAAGGTAGGAGGAGATGTTGATTAAATAACTTAGTAGATGAGTGAAACCATGAAATCTAAACAAAAAACACTGCATACAAGCGCTGTATACTGCTTGAAAATGTTATGTACATAGGACAAGTGCTAACAATTGGGAAACTATTGTTTTTTGCACTGTCCTTCTACATTCTTTGTTACTCTCTTGTCTCCCACTATAATTTTGGACTTTTTACCACCTTCAAGAAGCTATTGGCCAGGGACATCTTGGCAGTCCAAGCACCTCCCTGGCAAGCATGAGGACCCAGGTTGGATTCCTGGTACCACTTGCCATGCTGGCCCTGCGCCGAACCAACCAGGGTCACTTCTCGTGTTTCTATACATGCGAGAACTGAGTGACTAATTAAATGAATGGCCATTTGTGGGAGTCAGAGTTTTTTTCTTGGAGTCAGAATTTACTGGTTAGTAAAGGAACAAAACTAGCAGTATTAGTGGAATACTAGAAATGAAGACATCGATAAAGACAAACAATTAGCTTTATGTAGATTCAAATAGTTACATATAGAAATATCTATGGAAAAAAGAAATGTCTATGGAAATGTGACTTTTGAACAAAGAAATTTACTGAAGTCAAAACAAGATAAAAGTTTTATCCAAGTACACAACAAAATTACAAAGAAAGAAAACACAAGTTTGGCTAGAGAGTAAAAGTATCCTACATCAGAGAGATATGATCTTGGATTATTATAAAAAGAAGTGAGAACTCAGAAATTTAGCTTTTTTAGGGGGGTGGTTAAACAATATCAAAGCAACTGTGGTGCTTAAAAAATGATGCAAATCATGATGTTTTAAACTTTATGAGTCCACTGGAATTGTCTAAGTCTATGTGACGTATTGGTCACCTAAGTATTTCTGAGAAGTTAACTAGGGTGGGGAAAAGGATAAAGGAAAGAAGGGAAAAGGAAAGCAAGTTACAATATTTAGCTCATTGTAAGAAAGGTTTGTGTTAACATTGTTTGAATAATTTTTATGCCCCATCTTGTACTCCAAGTGTAAAATAATAATGCTCAGTGAGGGCCGGTGGTATAGCTCAGCGAACTAAGTGCTTGCTTATGTAAGTGCAGGGTTTGATCCCTGGCTCTGCATGCCATGCCAGCCCCACCCAAGGGCTGCTGAACGGGCGATGGATTCTGGGTGTGGTGGCACGTGCCTGTAATCCCTCCATTAGGGAGGCAGAAATCAGGAGGATCACTATGAGTTTGGGCTGTGTAGTTAGACCCTGAAAACACACACACACACACACACACACACAAATGCTCAATGTATTAACTATTATTATTCTCCTATTATTTTGTTATGAGATTGCATTTTACCTTTTTCCATAAAAAATAACTTTCAAGGTGTTTTTTGTTTTTCCTTAATTTTACTAAGGATCTACAGAGTGTACAGGGTCTCACTACTAGATCAAATTCATAGTGATTCTCCTGTGTTCAGGCTCCCAAGAGATAGGGTTACAGGCTGGCTGCGCCACCACGCCCAATCTCAATTGCTTTCTCAGCTTGTCCCAGGGTCGGAAAAAGAAACTCTTGAACCCCAGCCGCTGTGTCTGCCTAAGCAGGCGCTTTAGTCCACTGAGCTATTTAGCCAGCTTACTTTCAAGCTATTGTTAGAGTCTAGAAAATTGTTTTCCTTGGCTGATTTAGATTCCAACATTTCTGTGTGACAATCTTTCCTCATCAGTAAATCCTAGAGGCTCGGAAAAGGACTTTTTCTCATTTTAAGTTGTAAGGGAAACTCAGTTAAGCAGGTATTGGAATGACCTGTTCTCTCTTCCCCATTTTTCTGTAAATAAGAAAATCTTATAAAGATTAAGGTGAATTAAAAATGATTATTTTCATATTGCTTTTGTTTTTCTTCTCAAATGATCTCATTTCTTCTGCTCTTCATCACGTCCCTCAATTTCTTCCTTTTTCTTCAATTTTATTCCTGCAAGGAAACACTGATTTATTTATCTTGAAGTAAAGTACAGAGCCAGAGATACAGCTCAGCAGCACAAGTGCCTGCCTGGAAAGCGCAAGGTCCTGAGTTTGATTTCTAGTACTGTTATGGTTTGTGTCTAGTTGTCCCC
>NDGM011027263.1:0-11887 GCA_002564305.1 Octomys mimax
TGAGCAGAATATATTTATTGAGAGAAAGAAAGCTCCTGTCCCGAGAGAGGGATAGGAGGGGGGCTCGAGTGGGTAGTTCCCCCTCTAGCTACAATTGTTGCTGGCCTGGTCAACAGTGGATTCTTAGTAAGATCCCCTAGAATGAAGGGTGAGAATTCTGGAAACAGAAAGGACTTTAATGTATACTGCTGCTTATGTTAGTTTGATAATAAAGAGAACAAACCTGGAGTTTTGGACCTAAGAGCAATCATCTATTTCACCTTGTAGTTTTTGTTATTTTCCCCAAACCCATAGATAATAAAAAATTGAGAATAGTTTTATATAAATTTCTACGTGAGCTGGACAGTGACTCTATGTGACAGGAGACATGTCTACAAGTTTTTGAAGCTCAATTAAGAGCAGCAACCATGACCTCTCCCTTGAATGGCATAGAGAGCTCCAAATATCCTTGACTGAAATAAACCTATGCCAAGGCATATAATAATCAAGATTTGAGAAATTCAGCACAAGAACACAATATTACAAACAGCTAGATGAAAGAAACATATCACCTCTAAAGCAAAGCCTATGAAATTTACAGCCGACTTCCCAACACAAACCCTCAAATGAAGAAGAGCTTAGAATGAAGAGAATTAGATGGCAGAATGGATAAGAAGCAAGATGCAACAATAAGCTACATTCAAGAAATACATTCAACCCAAAAAGAAATTGTTATATCCAAAGTCAAAGGATGGAAAACAATTTCCCACTATACAGTAATAGAGAAAAAAGCAGGGGTAGTTAATCTGTTTGCAGACAATGCAAACTCTAAGAAGAAGAGATAACAATCATAAATATTTATGCACCAAACACAGGTTCATCCACCTACATAAAACAAATATTAACTGATGTAAAAAATATATATACTAATAAAATTGTAGAGGGGAACCTTAGAACTCCACTCTCACAAATGAATAGATCATCCAGACAATGAAGAATAAACAAAGAATATTAGAATTAAATGAAATCTGTGAACAAATGTACTTGATAGATGTCTACAGAGTGCTCCCTCACCAAACACTGGAATATACAGCCTTCTCAGGTGCACATGGGACATTTTCCAAAAGAGATCATATATTAGTTGTCAAAAGATGTTTAAGCAAATGTAGAGGAATTGAAATCGTCCCTTGCATATTATCTGAACATAGCTCAATGAAACTGGAAATCAACAACAAAGGAAACCACATTAACATGTAAAAATTAATCAACACTCTTCTGAACAACCAATGTCACACCGAAAATTAAACACTATATACAATTAAACAATGATGCTGATGCAGTATACCAGAACTCAGGATGCAATAAAAGCAGTCCTACCAGGAAAATTTATAGTGAAGAACTTACACATCAGGAAAACTGAACAAGCTCAAATAACCTAATGTTGAACCTCAAACTTCTAGAAAAAGAACAAATCAAACCCCAAAGGATATATGAGAGAGGAAATTATACTGATGAGTGTAGTAATTAATGCAACAGAGATTAAGAAAATAATATAATCAGTGAATTAAGAAATTGATTTTAGAAAAAATAAATAAAATTGGTAAACCATTAACCAACCTCATCAAAAAGTGGAAAGAAAGACACAAGTTCAAACAATTATAAATGAAAAGTGGGAAATTACAATGGAAATTACAGAAATTTGGGAGATAATCAATACCTACATATATTTTAATAAGATACAAAACACAGAAGAAATGAACAGATTCCTCGATAAATCTAATTGCCAAAACTAAATAAAAAATGTAAGATTCTAAATAAACTGATATCAGCCAATGAAGTTGAAAATGCAATTTGAAACTTACAATCAAAGGAAAGCCTAGGAGCTGATGCGTTCACTGTGGAATTGTTGATGGAGTTTAGAAAAGAACTAACGCCACTAATGTTGAAACACTTTAAAGAAATTGAAAGGGAAGCAGTACTTAAAAATGGCATTCCTGGAAGCAAGTATTACCCTGATTCCCAAACCAGAGAAGAACCTAGCCAACGAAGAAAACTATAGGTAATTCTCCCTAATGAACATTGATACAAAAATCCTTAATAAGACAGTTGCAAACAGAATGCAGAAAAATAATCAAGATTATACATGATAACCAAGCAGGATTTCTTCTAGGGATGGAGAGATGATTCAACATACAGAAATCAATAAATGAGATACATCATATTTACAGAAACAAAGATAAAATGACACAATTATCTCAACACTCAGGAAAAAAAATTTGATAAAGTCAAATACCCATACATGAAAGAAAAACTACAGAAAATTGGCATTGATGATATTTGCTTCAATCTTATAAAAACCATCTATGACAAACCAATAGCTAATATCATGTTCACATTAAGTGGTCAAACACTAAAAGCTTTTGCTCTAAAATCAGGAACAAGACATGGTTGTCCATTATCACTGCTTTTAGTCAATATAGTTCTAAAAATATTAGGGAAATTAGATAAGGGGAGAAAAAAAATAAAAGGAATAAAAATAGGAAAGGAAGAAGTTAACTTATCATTATTTGCAGATGACATGAAACTATTTAGAAGATCTCGAAAACTCCACCAAAAAACTTCTAGACTCAATATCCAAACTCAGTAGTGTAGTGGGTTGCAAATTCAACACTCAAAAATGAATAGCATTTCTGTACACAAGCATCAAGCTAATAGAGAAATTAGGAAAAGCACACCCTTCATGATAACCTCCCCCAAAATTGAAATATTAGTGATCAGCTTAACAAAGGTTGAAAAGATCTTTACAGTGAAAATTGCAGTACCCTAAAAAAGGAGATTGAAGAGGAGTTTAGAAGATGGGAAGACGTAACTTGCTGTGGAATCGGAAGACCTAACATACTGAAAATGGCCATACTCCCAAAACTTCTACAAGGATTTAATGCAATTCCAAATAAAATACCACTATTGTACCCCACAGAAGTAGAGAAAACATTCCTAAAATTTATTTTGAACCAGAAGAGACTTAGAAAAACAAAAGAAATTCTAGCAAAAGACAAATTTATCCTGTCTTGTAGCTGAATAGTACTCCATTGTATAAAAATATATCTTTTTATCCATTCTTCAGTTGAGGGGCATCTGGGTTGTTTTCAGGATTTAGTATGACAAATTGAGCTGCTGTAAATGTGGGTGCACATATATCACTGTGGTAGGGAGTTCTCAGTTCTTCTTGAAAAATACCCAGGAGGAGAATAGCTGGCTTGATTGTGATCTCCAACTCTAGCTTTCTAAGGAATCTCAACACTGATTTCCATAGTGGTTGTGCCAGTGTGCACTCCCACCAACAGAGCAGAAGGGGTCCTTTTTCTCCACAGCCCCTCCAGCATTTGTTATTGACTGACTTCTTCAAGTTAGTCATTCTTTCTGGGATGAGAGTCTTTGTCAATAAATAACTACAGAACGTACCCTTAAGTGAAATAAACTAGACCTGCATGTGCAAACATTGTATTGTCTATTTAGTGTGTGAACCTGAGAGAAAAACGGAATCTGAAGCATGTAATGATACTGGTAAAAGGGAATGAACTTATTCAAAAGGAAAGAGTTACTGAGATGAGGAGGATAGGAGAGGGAATGGGGGAAAGAGATTTATCAATGTATGTAAGCAGGATGGTTTGGACAACTGTACTGTGTGTTTCGGCTGCTTTACGGAAAGGAGCAGATAATACTTAATTTGTTCCATTTCCTTTTTTTCAATTGTTTGTTCTTTTTTTCTTTGTAATTTTTTGTACATATCTTTCATTTTCCAATTTTACGTGCATATGTCTGATAATATGGATAACTGGTTGGAAGACAACACTATGTATTACAATAAATATTGTGAAATTTATATTACTTTAAGTGAAATTCAGTGTCACTTGTAATCTTTTTGTTTTAAATATAATTTGATCTCTCTCACCCTGTTTCTCTCTCTCTCTCAAACACACACACACACACACACACACACACACACACACACACAAAACCAAAACGAAACAAAACAAAACATCCAAAAAACCCCCCAAAATCAAAAAAGCGATTCTGGGCAACAAAGGCAAATTATGGGACATCACATGCCAAGACTTGAGAATATATTATAAAGCCACTGTGAAAAAATCAGGATGATATTGGCAAAAACAAAACAAAAGAAAACAACAGCATCAACAAAAAAAGCTTGAGGATAAGTGGAACAGAATAGAAGATGCAGATCCATCTCCAGACAATACACAGCCACCTTGTCTTTGATAAAGTAGACAACTACGTTAATTGGAAGATAGTCTCTTCAATAAATGGTGCTGGAAAAATCTGGCTTTCCACCTGCTGAAGATCAAAACTAGACCAACAGAGTGAAAAGACAACACCAGAGTAAGAAAAATTTATCTCCAATCCAGTTGTCCCACAGTCAAAGGACTTATCCTATCCTTAAAACATAAAGATTTGAAGGAGAAAACTAGACCTCCCAACTTCAAAGGTCCAATCCAAAAATGGGTATCTGAGATGAATCTGCACTTCTCAAATGAAGAAATACAAGTGACAAATATGTGAAAAAAAGTCAAAATCATTGATCATTCAAGGGATACAAATTAAAACAAAACTGAGATTCTATCTTACCCCAGAAAGAATGGCTATCATCAAAAAATCAAGTGATAACAAATACTTATGGGGCTGTTGGCAAAAAAGAACCCTTCTCCACTGATGGTGAGAGTGTAGACTGGTGCAAGCACTATGGAAATCAGTGTGGAGAAGTCTTTAAAAACTAGGATTGAAATTCCCATTTGATCTAGCTCTTCTGCTTTTGCCTATCTTCCCAGAAGAATTAAAAACATCATAGCACAAGGATACATGTACACTCACATTTATAGAGCACAATTTGTAATAGCTAAATCTTTGAAACAACCCAGATGCCCATCAGCTGAGGACTGGATAATAAAAGATGTGGTTAGTTTATATAATGGAGTACTATTCAGCTATAAAAATCACAAACTGGAGAGTTTTATAGGTAATTAGATGCAACTTCAGGCCATACTCAGAAATGAAATAAATCAGACCTACATGTGTAGCCATCATATTTTCTCACTTCTGTGAGAAATGGAATAAGTAAATAAGATCTAAAGTCTACAGTAGAGGGATGCAGAGATAGCTTGGCTATCTAATTTCCTGCCTGGCAAGCACAAGGACCTGGGTTTGACCCACAGTACCATATGCCTTGCCATCCCAAGGACCTTGGGTTCCATGTGTTGGCCACTGAAACTGGACATGGTGGCACACACCTGTAACACCAGAGCTGGGCAGGCTGAGATAAGAGGATCACTACAAGTCCGAACTGTGCAGCCAAAACCTGTACCAAATAAATAAACAAATACAAAATCTTTAAAATATACAACGGTTGTTATGAATTGGGGAGTAATTATTCAAAAGAAAATATATACTGATGGGAGAAAGGGGAAAGGAAGAAAGGGAAAAAGAGAAAGACGTATGCATAAACATGATAGTTAAGACGGTTATACACCTAGCTTCTCTTAGTTTATTGAAAAGAAAACTTGTGCTAATATTGTCTGGAGAAGGTATCGTGTGTATATCTTATACTCCGAATAGCTACTACAAAAAACAACAATACATAGTGTATCAGCTATTTTAACTGTCCTAATAACCTGTTTTGAAACTTGGTTTCATTTTTTTTGGCAGTTTCCTTGTTACGTTTATCTTGTCTTCTCTTGAAAAATTAAAAAAAAATAGCATGATTTTGAAACTAACATATATATTATGTAAAATAAATATACAAAGATAAATAATCAAAATCTTAACTTCCAATTTATTTTTTTCTGTTTTATTATTATTCAGGGTCATCTACATCTGTGACAACTGCCAGGTGGAAATTCTATAAGTTTCCTAGGGCACATCACCTTTTTTTTTTTTCTTTGTGGTACCAGGATTGAACTCAGGACTCTGAGCTTGCCAGGCGAGGCCTAGGGCACATCTCTTAGTAGCATGTTCATTGATGTCCTCTTGGTAGCTTACAGTTAGCATTGTCTGGAGGATGTTACATTCAGTTCCCAACTATTGCTTCTTTGATTAGGTGAACTTAACAAATGTCACTAACAGTGATTAACATTGAAACTGTAACATGCAGTTGTAGTGTGAATTGTACAAAGTTAGGGAAATGCTGACCCATATTTGAAAATCATTATCTAATTATTTGGCAAAGAACCTGCTCACATTTTTTAAGGAATAAGTGAGGTTATGATACGTGTCTGTGTTGTGCTACTTTTCTCATGTTAAAGTAATCACAAAAGTCAATGGGAAATCATGTCCTGTATCAATCATATGTCAGATTTATTGACGATATATTTATTGGAGAAAGAGATAGTGGTGGGTTGAGATACAACTTTTTTAACACCACATCTTTTTTATCCATTTCTTAGTTGGTGCGTTGGGATACAACTTGATTGGTCAAATCTTGATTTAATTGTAGACATAATTTGTCTAACCAATGCAAGAATTAGACAAAAGCCAATGAAAGTATTCTATTTGTATCAATAATGGCATAGAATGTATAACAATGTGTATTTTGTCTTTTGTCATTCTTAGTTATATGGTACAAATATTTTGTATTAATAAAATATATATGTTTTGAAGATCCATATGTTTACAATTGCCAGCATACTATCAGGTAAGAGATGAAACTTTCTTTTTTATTATCTTATTTATTCCTGAACAATTTGAAGTATTGAAAAAGTGAAGAACTTGCTAACTGTGATACAATGAAATGCAACCATTGAAATGAGATCTCAGGTATTCTGACCAATGCTTGGGTGTTTTAATCCACACCCCACTGATCCTGGCGCTTACTAGTTAGTGGCCTGAGTGAAGTCACACGTGCTACTTTCTGGTCTTGGTATCCTACTCAGTGAAAGTAAAATGATACTATTTATGTAGCCCTCCTCTGGATTGCTGGAGGATTAGATGTAAAAATCATTTTCAAACTCTCAGATGCTAGAAAAATATGTGATTATTTAGGCTTAAGTTATGTTCTTGAGACGGCATCCTCCTGGGAGAGCCTTACTCTTCTGCTTCTGGTTCAGTCTCCCTAAAAATCTTTTCCATATACTACCTGAAAACAGAATGTGTATTTGATTTTCCTTCACAATTATTTTTCATTACAAATTGCTGGATATCTTTGCTCTAGGCTTCAACACAAACTTCCAACAACTTTGTTTTTTATTTTTATTTTTGGCTGAACCGGGGATTGAACTCAGGCCCTTGCGCTTGCCAGGGAAGCGCTTATTCTACTGAGCCATCTCCCTGGCCCCAAGCATTGTTGATTTATTCAAAAATACACTTAAGTCTTTTTAAAGTGTTCAGCAACTTTGCATATTAGAGTTTCTATCAGCCGATAGTGACTCTGGAGGTAACAAGGCCAGTGGATACTGGGGAAGCAGACAGCAGCTGGAAACCAATGCGTAAGTCAAAACAGAGAAACAAATCTGCTTTTGAAAAGCAATGAAATTGTTTGCATTATAGTATTGCTACTAATAATTTTGCATAATTTGAAGTTGTTCACTTCACAGGATGAACACAGGATATCTCCATACTCTTTGACACCTATGTATTAGTTTGCTGCATGGGTACAAGATAATTTTGTCCTACATCTGTCTCCCAATGCCAAAGAACATCTAGATGATGACATTTTCTATTGTAATTCTGAGCACTTATTGGCCTTGATTCTGTTAGGTAATTATAATATCTAACATGGCATTAAGGCTCACTGCATGAGCTAATGCCTTGATAAGAAATTAATCAAATCTGGATGAAAAGGTCATTAGAAAGTTAAATTATGTCACTGATACCCAGCTAGCACCACATAAGCAAGATACTTCATTGTAATATATTAGATCTTGAAATTTAGTCATTAGCTTCACCTCACTAGGGACATCTAATTATTGATGTGGTTAATTACTTAAGTCCATTGACCATCTTCTCATGTTCTGTTACTTACACTTCCTGCTCTTTGAAAAATCTGTTATGTAACAATCTTAATATATACTTATGCTTCACCTTAATTATTATTTTCTGTGAGTTAACTTAATAAAATTGCTGATAATCTATTACAGTGGAACTGATAGCTATTTATTAAACTTCTACTCTGTAAAGGCTGATGCCCTGATATAAGGGAGAGTTTTCTTCCTATGGCCAATAAAGTGAATTTCCTAATACATATGTATTTAACTTTTCAGAACAGTTTTCATAACCTCCTCTGCCACTGTCCTTGACCAGAACAGGTCAGATTAAGCCTATGCATGAAAATGAGCTTTAAGCAATTCTGGATAATTTGAGACAGACAAACGGTTCAGGATCATCTAGCAACCGAAGATCCACTTTCTCTAGAATAATTAAGATAATTAAGTAGTGATGTCACCTCCTTTTATTAAAGTGTCACAGCACAATATTCATCTTCTTGGTTTTAAGCAAGATCCCAAGGACACCAGCAGCTTCCTGACTTGTGTGAGTCAGGCTACTCTAGATAACAAACAATTACAAGATTTCATTGATGGGAAACAACTTTATTTCCTGCTCATGCCCTCTGAGCTCTGTGAACGAGCTGCGGTCTCTGCTCCATGATTCCTTGCATAGGGACTGAGACTGACAGAGGCCCCATCATCATGAGAGAAGGAAAAGCACCCAGTGAGCTGCACAGATTTCCCACAGAACTATAGGTTTACTTTGCTCCAAAGAAACACAGCTAGATTATTTGTACCTAAGCATAATGGCTGTCACTCATCAACATGAAGGGCTTCTGTGGTGGAAGCAAAACTTCGCTTCTGCCAGGATTCTATAATCCTGAACAGCGCTTACTAGAACTCACTGAGTATCTTGAGTGCATATATGCTTTCCATTTTTCATCAGTTGAGATACATGAGTTTCCCTGATAAAGTCTCCCTATCTCCCAACATTCTCATATAGCATTGCTCAAAACAAAAATTTTCATCATTTAGTTATTTTCCTAAGCACGATGAGGGAAATAACTGTAATCACAGATTTTTCCCACAGCACCTCACTTGTTGTCTGAGTGGCTGTAAACAGAAACAAGTAGTGTGAACCAATGAATGAGGGAGAAAATAGAATCCAGCTAAATAGAAGGGAACTATCAGATATTTAGGGCCATCTGTATCTGAAAGGAAAACTAATAAGGTCAGTTGACAGAAGCTAGAGTTTTCAGGATAAACTAAGTCACGCTAATGGGTTGTGCTATACTGTTTTTGATCTCCATGGGCATTGCAGCTTTAGGCAAGTATTATTGTACCTAGCAGGAGGTGTGTCCATAGGCACGACCATTAATCATGTATGTCAATTTGATCAGACTAAGAAATGCTGAAGGGCTCAGTAGAGCACATTTCTATGTGCGTCCATGTGAGTCATGGATATGTGCCCTTAGGGACTATGCACAGTCTCTGAGTCCTTCCTCTCTAACTCTGCTCATCTGCCCTGCTTCCCAGGTACCATGAATAAGCATTTTTGCACCATCACACCTGATGGTCATGCCTTGGAGCCATCGAACAACGCACTGTACTCCTGAAGCCACAAGCCAAATTAAACTTCTAATCCTTTATGCTGTGGCATTGAGTATGGTGTTCTCATGGAAGAAGCTTTGACTAATGCAACAAGTAAAGCTCCATCTGGTTTGAGGTGAAAAATGCAAAAAGTAACATTATTTCAATAAAATCTTTCCAGAAAGTAGAAGAGCACTCAGACCTTATGGAAACTGAGTAATGGAAAAGAATTAAGTATGGATTCAGATCTCTGCAGAAAGTTTTAAATTCCAAAATTTGCTTGAAACAACTGCTTCATTTACTTCAAACTATTTATTAGAATTCTGGACACACAGAAAACACCATCCTTGATCTGGAGCTACATAACTGAAGCCACGCAGACAAAATCTATGTTTTCACAGCACTTGACTTCATCATATCCCCAAAGGTTTCACTTTAAAATGAAACATACCTGAGAGAATTACAGGGTGGTCTAGAAAGTGTAGGTGAAAGTTACAGAACATAATATTTATTAGGAAAGGAAGTAGGTTTTGTAACTGTAGGTGATGTTCCGTGATAGTCAAGCATAAAGCAAAAATGTGTCTGGTTTTCTGTTTCAGAGTTCTGAATTGGTTGTACAGGGCAATAAAAAAGAGTGGAAATATTTGGAGATAGATTTACTACCTCCTCTCTGTATTCATGTATGTTTTTTGATACATACATACAAGGTGAAAGGGAAGCTTTTAGGTTTCAAGACACTGCTAAGTTGAAGAAACTTCAAGAAATTCTGATGGGCTTTGTTGAACTGCTAAATAGAGATGATTTAGAGTCCAAACCAGCAAAGTTTACTTCCTGAACTCAATGGTTTAGTTCTCTCAGCTAGTCTCTTTTCTTATAAATCAGAGTTTAATTAAACAGATATTACTGGGTGCCTCATCTGACAAGCGCTATTCTTGGAATTTGAACAGAGCAAGGGAAGAGAAGTAGGAAAGCTCTTGCCCCATCGATGCTTGTATTCTGTGCAGGAGACAATGAGAATAATAAAGCAATTGTGGAATCATAGAGACAATTATGAAATTTGAGTAAAAGTCCTCAAGAGTATTATTTCATCTTTTTAGAAGCTAAGAACTATAGTAAAAATTGAAAGAAATTTAACATGTTTCTTTCAACATGGTAGTTAAATGCTTGTCTCTGCCAAATCACATCCTTCTCATCTTCCCCAAGCATCTCGAGTGACCCATTTTCTGCCGCTGTCATATATGTACTTTGTCTCTGTGTTGATTCCTTTTTTATTTTGATGCTTCGTTTTTACTGTAGAGTTCCAATACATACTTTTTATACATATGTCTCTATTTTTACACTACAGTAAAATGAAATTTTAAAATTTATTCCCCAGTTATTTACCTTTGAAATGTAGAAATAAATATCAACATATTAACTTTGTATTAGGTACCCATAAACCAGTTACTCTCCAGGTTAGCCCCTTAAAACAGGAAGCATGCATCTAACATATTCTGTGGTATGGAAATCCATGTGCGTCTTAGCTGGATTTATCTCCAATTAAGGATCTTTCACAAAGTTACAATCAAAGCATTGGTCAGAGCCATGGTCATCTTAAATTTGGAAGGTGGGGAATGGAGTCCACTAGTAGACTGGCCTCAGATTCTAGCTGAGTGTTGGTTGGTGGCAACAGGTTCATGCCAAGGGCCTTTCTGTGGATCAGCTCATGCCATGGTTTCCCTTAGAGCTAGAACTCTACATGGCAGGAGAACATCTTCCCAACCTAATCTAATGGAGGAAACCCCATGCCTTTGTGACATGAAGAGTAATGCAGCCCCTGTCTCTATGGTGAAAGAGGCCCATCCCTCTAGGTTGTGCACTTGAAGTCTCACATGACAAAAGAGATTTTACAGTGCCAGAAAAGATCTTGAGATAAGGAGATTGCCTGGGTGCTTCCCACTTGATCACGGAAGTCCTTAAGAATTAGAGAAGAAGGTGTATCCCAAAAGAAAATAAGCTTCCAATCGAGAGAGAGAGAGAGAGAGAGAGAGAGAGAGAGAGAGAGAGAGAGAGAATGTTACACTGCTCACAATGATGAAGCAGGGATTGCAAATGGGTTATGGGATAAATAAGTCCTCTAGAAGCTCAAAAAATATATATCTGTATATACAAGATAGTTAGGATATATATATATATATAGCTACTTTCTCTTAGTTCAATGAAAAGAAAGGTTTGTACTAAGAGTGTTTAGACAAGATATCATATCTGCATCTTGAACTATGAATAACTACAAAGACAATATGCAATGTATTAATTACTGTAACTGTCCTACTAACCTGTTTTGAAAC
>NDGM011027264.1:0-14383 GCA_002564305.1 Octomys mimax
CTCTCTCTCTCTCTCTCTCTCTCTCTCTCTCTCTCTCTCTCTCTCTGTCTCTCCCAAAGACCCACTGTATTTTTTTCCACAGTACCTTCTAACACACTCCTTATATGATTATGCTTATTGACAACTGTCATCTGTCTCCTCCACTTAGAAGGCGAACTCCGTGAAGGCTGGTACTTTTATTATTTTGTTCACTAATGTGTCCAGAAAGGTGCTTGGAACCTGGTGGGCACACTGGTGGCATTGAGGGAGCGAGTGGAAGGATGGATAGAAAGATGGAGAGTAGGTCCTCACTTCTGTAATTCTTCAAGTCAATGCGAGTGTACTAATTCTTCACCATCATGGGGATGGTGCTCTGGGTACCACTCTACCAGGCAGAACATGTTATTTATTTGTATACTGCTGGCTTTGGGCTTATAGTATCTGTGTGAAGTGCTGGCTGTGGAGGATGCTATTATGTGCGTGCCTGGAGGCTCTCAGAAAGGACATGGTTTTAAAATATCAAATAAATAGAATTGACATTCAAAGCATTATTACATTTTGAAGACTGAAGTTTGGGGAAATTTTTTTCATTAAGCCTAAGAGCATGCAAAAAGAATTTTCCAACTGATAATAGCATTTAAAGTCTGTTTTAAGAGGAAAGAAAACAATGTGCTATATTAACCACCAAAGAACTACATGAATGTCAGAAAACACATACTGGCAGAGATAAAGAGAGGCTCCCTGTCTTTTTCTAAATATAGATCACATCGCGGGCAGAACTGGAAAATGTGAATGATGGTGGGCATTGTTTGGCACTTCACTTGACTTGCAACAAAGCTTCCGTTCATCTTTAATCTGAGCCTTTGCTCCATGAAAGAGCTTTGCAACAAGGAAATAAATCAAAACAAGTAGGGGTGTTTAACAGTGGGCTCTAGGGTCCACATTATCACAACAAGGATTTTAGAAGTGAAAAGATGGTTAAACTTTTTTGCCTTTGATTGAATTAAAAATACCATTTCCCAAAAGCTTCAGGGAGAAGGACAAGGAACTTGTTCAGCTGCATCATCTACCCCGAGGCCCGTTTTTATCTACGCCCTGTGCCGTAGCTCTATTAGTCTTTTCATCCTTGGCCCACGCAGATCTTACATGGCAGTTGCTGTTCTCAAGAGCTGCTACAGGCAGAGTCGCTCTCCCTGTGCACAGACGAGGCTGAAAGACCCATGCTCTGCGGGGAGAGCACTCGCACTGCTAGGAGAGCCACAGACTTCTTTGGAATTGCTGCTGTGGCCATCTTTTCTAGTCATGACTGATGATTGTGTTGCAGCTTCACTCCTTCCATCTGTGGGCAAATCAGTCTTTTCACCTAAGTGGGGGCCTTCCCCCATGACCAGGAGGCAGGCTATTCTCTGGCTCTTTTGTGCTGTGGGAGGTGATCACCCACGTGTCTTGAAAATATTTCTTATTTACACATTCTTCATTGTCCGTTTCTTTACTTCAGCTTATTCCATGATCTCTGATTTATCAAAATCAGGGACACCCCAGGCCTCTCTGGGCTAGTTCTTTATGCATTTTCCTTATTGATGAAATAGAGCTCATCAGACATTAAGTGATAGTGTCCAGTACACAGCACTTTACCGAAAACATTGTACCAAGTAATATGCGGGTATCACCTCATCTCTACTCCCGTCCTGTGCCTAAGCTGGGTGTCTGCCACAGTGCCAACACCCTACGGACCTGACACCAGTAACATTTGGTTGGTAACCCAGCAAAGTTAGTGATGCCAGGGTCATCACCCTCTGTAGCTGGTGAGCTCTCAGCAAATTCATAGCACTCTCTTACCTCTGAGGATTTTCTCTTTCGCGCTGTCCTTTTATAGAAATTGCATTGACAGCAGGGTCTGATTCTAAAGAAAAGAGTTTCGAGCAACAGATTTACTTGCACACTGACTCCTCTCTTCCTATGGCCTTACAACATGGAAACCTTATCATACTTTACTTCCCAGAAATAGTCAGGGGATTGATCCTTTGGGTTACCACAGAAGGAATGTCGTGACATGGCGCACCCCACCTCTCACTCAGACTTATAAAGAGCACTTCCCCAAAGACTGCCTGAGGCTTTTAGCAAATGAGATGATGCCTGTGAAATCAAATCGCATATCGTCAGTAGGTGGCATCCTTGTCCTTGGAGTGTTAGCCACCCTGTAGTTATGTCTCTACCACAGCACTTGCATCTTGATTGGTGGACCTTTTTCTGGAGCCCCAAGGTGAGTGGCTCAGCCTCTCCCTTTGAAGTTCAGTCTTTTCAGAGCCACCGATGCAACAGCACACTGATGTCCAAACCGTGGTCTCACAGCTTGCAGGAGATTTGATCCTCACATCATTTGATAGGCGTTCATTCAAGCTTGGCCACACATTGTCTGCCAGCATGACTCATCCTGGTTCACAGTCAGCGCTGCTGTTGATCTGAATCTTGAACAGCAGCAGGGCAGGGCAGAAGAGCCTAGAAGAAGGAGCTGGGATACAGGGAGGCATCCAATGATTTCGGCTGTGTCTATTACAAAAGCTGCATCAGGCAGGAAGTCTGAGATCACAAGCCCATTCAGGTGGGAAAAGAGGAGCCAGAGTACCCTGCAGCTTCAAGGACACAGGCAGCCGGGCTGACACACCAGGGCTGTTGGTCTCGAGGGCTGCAGAAATGACATGTTTGTGTGCTTGCACCTGGGACTGGCATGCCACACATATGACAGCCCTTACCCATGTAAAATCTGCACCAGAAGGTCACACGTGCATGAGCTATGTTGAAAACAAATGATGAATCATACACTTTAAATTTGTAAATTGCGTAGTATGTATATTTTAGTTAAATCAAGCTGTTATTTTTTAGAAGGAAGTAAAACAAAAAAATATCTGCTGACTCTCCCGCCAGTACTCCTCACATCAAATGCGCTTCTCCCCTCAGTCTTGCTACCTCCTGAAGCAGTGCTGGACGTCCCATCTCAGGAGTGTCTTTAGTGTCTGCGAGGCTGCCTTGAGGCCCAGAGTCGTTGTGCGGTCATGACTTTCCTGGTCGTTCTGACTTGGGGAAGTGCCAGGCGTCACATGGCACCAGGGCAGGGAGTAAGGTGGACGATGACGCAGCGTGATGTTTTTATGAGCGTGTCTTTCTGTTTGATGGCACGCAGCAGCAGCTCCCTGCCTTTTTTTTAAATCACAGTTCATAAAAATACTCACAGAAGGAGACTTCCAGAACCACATCAGAAAGTGACAAGCATGATAGTCCGAGTAGAGGGAACTACTGTATTTTGAGGGCAATTCGTACTAATGTGTCTTTTACAGAAATCAATGTTTTAATCCTGTATATTTGTATCTTTCAAATATGCACAAATCTCAATGTACATCACTGTGTATTTCAGTCACCTCTCATACTTCACCTCTGAGCATCTCGCTTTCAGCAAATCTAAGTCACACAGCTTCTAGACACTGACTGTGCTTTAACCCAAAAATTATTGACCCCCAGAATAGCTCTCAGCTCTGTAATTTTAAAGAAACACGAGCACAATGTCCAAAGCAAAAGACAGCCTTCCCTCAGCCTCTGGTGCCCTCATGAGCTCACTCCTCTGGGACTCCGACCATCCCCAACCCTGCGTTCTCATTCTGACCCAGCCCAGTGGCTTTTCCTTTGTGTTTTCTAGAACCTTCCTCTTCCTCCTCCTCCTCCTCCTCCCATACAGACTCCATAGCAGAATAGTTTAGGTTGTACGTTCTTCTTTCTTGTCTCTAATCCACACCCCAAAGAGCTCAGCCAGCCTTCTCTACCTGCTCAGGCCCCCATGAGCCAGTTGCCAGATCCCCTATGCCCTCCCCCTTCCTCATCCCACCAACCCCTCTGCAGCCTCCATCACCGCTGGCCCAGTCTCCTTGTAATTCTGTTTCCTCCACTTCTCCTCCCAGCCATTCCGTTGTCAGACTCCTGAGTATCATCTTGTCTTCCCTCGTTCTTCGGAGGTGTTGGCTCATTCCCAGGACACAGCTCTTCTCACACCACAGGCTCACTCTCTGCTGTCTCATCTGTGTGTGATTTCAGGTCCCACTTGTGATAAAAATAACTATGACTTATTTACTGCGAGTGTCTGTGTGCCAAGTACTGTATGGAGTTGTACTTGCGTTATTCTGTTGAGTACATATGATACCTCTCAGAGGTAGATATTCTTTTTAGTCTCATATTACTAATCAGAAAGCAAAAGCTTGGCAAGGATGAGTAGCTCACCCAAGGTCACACAAGTAATATCTGGGGCAGCCAAGATTCCCACCTGCGCTGCTGCTGCTGCCCAAAATCATACACCTCCCAGGACTTCTCCCCCAAATGTATAGTGCCACTCTGCAGCATTCCTCATTTCTCATTTTGTGAAATTGTTCATGTCATCCTACTCTATTTTATTTTCTTTCATAGCTGGTAACAGAACCATGTATCCAGGTATAATGATGTGATTTTCAGAAAGACCCCAACAAATGCAGTTAACAGAAAAAGACTTCTTTATGGCAACAGATGTGAAAGTGTTTGACTACACAAAACAAGAAGCAGTGCCATGCATTGTCGGGTGAAGGGGAAGAGTCCTTATAAATGTCCTGTAGAAACTGGCCTTATTTTCAGCTATGTTAATTATGCTTGCATTCAAGGAAATGCTACGCTGCTGAAACAAAAAGCTTTGTAATATAGCGGGCTAAAGAATGTAACATTTCTTTATCTGACATAATAATCCTGAAATGAGAAGTGCAGGTTCACAAGTTAGCTCTGCTCTGTGCAATTTTGGAAGGATTCAAGACCTGTGATCTGTCCCTCTGTCATAAGGGGTTGCTCTTTGAAGAGTGGTCCACAAAGGACAGCACGGGCATCACCAGGAAGCTCCCTAAAGATGCAGGAACTCAGACGCTCCTTGCAGCCTACTAAGTTAGAACCAAGAGTCCCTAGGTGGGCCTTACCTACATAAGGCACCAAGAAACGTTTTCTGCACTAGTCTGCAGTGTTTTTTCTCCTGTAAGGTCAAAGCTGGACTGCAGGCAGTGACGTTCCAGCTCGTGGAAAGACAAAGTCAGGGGGGAGCAGAGAGTCCTCTCCGAGGTTGCGGCTGACCTGGAAATTAGTTGTGCTGCAGATTTCATTGATATTGCATCAGCACAAACGTATTCTCATAGCATCCCCCAAAAGGTGATATCCCTTGTGTGTAGTCAAGCAGACACAGCCAAAGTATAAGCCCCAAAGTATAAGGAAGAAGAAAAGGCGGTTAGTGGGCAAATGAGCAGTCTCTGTCTCACTCATGTAGCACCTTCAGGTTAAAAAAAAAAAATAGAAATAGCTGTAGGATCCGTCATTGGTCTTGGGGGAAGGGCTTCCTTGTCCTTTTGGTCCAACTGTTGGCAATAAGCGCTCAGACTCAAGTTGTTGGTGCAGGAAAGAACGCACTCAGGCAAGGTGCAAGAGGTCTCTGCAGAGCACCGGTGAGCTCCTACAGCAGGGTCAAGCATGCGGAAGCAGCCGGCAGAGGATGGCTGCCCCTTTGTCCCTAAGGCAGGAGAAAGGCGACCTTGCCCCCACTGGTGGGCTGAAGGTTCACGGTCTATTCTGATTGGCTAGTTTAAATGGCGTGAAAGGGGAAGATCTGAAGAGTTGCTGAGGGAGGCAAGAGTGGGGGGGTGGGGGATAGAGAGTAGTCTTGGCTCTGTAGCATGTTCCCCGAGTTCAAACTGAGCAGGCCTCTTTCACAATGTTGTGGTCAGGAGGGGCATCCTAGGGCAGACCAGAGTCCAAGATGGGGACACTCTCTGGGTTATATTTTTTATAGTAAAGACCCTGTTTCTTACATCACTACCAAATTAGCTACTAAATTTTGACTTAACAACTTGTATTGAGAACTGCTTTCCAACAGTCGTAGCAGATCCATTGTGATACACGTCTTTCTCCTCTCTTTACTTCCCTGGCCTGCTTTCCTTGCTGTCTTCTGGCTGAGTGTCTCACCTTGTGGCCCTGTCGTCTCCCAGAACACTGTCCTTGTCCTTGTCTGGAGGTACCAGGGAAGCTTTAGTGTTGGGAAAATTCAGAAGGATTGAACTACTTTACAGAGCAAAGTCTGAAGCTCCCCTCCTGAGTGTCCTCTGGGAGCCTCTGAGAGCGTGGCTGGCCCCAGAGGAACGTGGGGCCGGGCAGAACTGCTGGCCAGGCCGACTGTGGCACTGTCTCTTCCAACTCTGCCTTGCCAGGTACTCCTCTAGAAAAGAGTTCAGTCGTTGCTATTTTGAGAAAGCAGGTACAGTCCTACCTGTGGGAGCTGCTGAAGAGGCAGGAAAGAAATCGGGTGCCATCTGTCCTTTAGTCTGTGTGTCCTAGCTCTTTTTTTTTTTTTTTTTTTTTTTTTGTCATGGGTTTATTTTGTTTCCTTACTAGGGAAATAATTTGGACTTTAATTTAAAACTAATCTATAAGCCATGGAGCCGTGGAGATAGCTCAGCGGCCTAAGTGCCTGCCTGGCAAGTGCAAGGACCTGAGTTCAATCCCTGGCACCGCATGCCATGCCAGCCCTGTTCCAAGCTGGCCACTGAAACTGAGCATGGTGGTGCATGCCTGTAATCCCAGCACTGTGGAGGCTGAGACAAGAGGATGACTACAAGTCTGAACTGTGTAGTGAGACCGTGTACCAAATAAAAATAAAATAAAGTAAAATAACATAAATCCACAAACCTTGGAGTAGAATTTAGGAGTCTTTGTATAAATGTGCTCTGAAATCATTTACCCAAACTGGTCTTATAGAAAACAAGGCTGAAGGGGCCGGGGACATGGCTCAGTAGAATAGGCGCATGCCTGGCAAGCACAAGGGCCTCAGTTCAATCCCCAGTTTCGCAAAAAAAAAAAAAGAAAAGAAGAAGAAGAAGGAAGAAAGAAAAAAAAGGCTAAAGCTCAGAGAAGGGGATGGACTTGCCCAGGGCCACAGGCTGGTGGAATCACAACTGCTGGGCTGTGGAAACAGGTCCATCCTGCTGTGAGACACACCAGGCTACCTGGAGCTGGCTTGCAACACATGGAGGTTTTAAACAGTTACAAATGGTATTGTTAGGCCTCAAAATAACCTTTGTTTCTATGCCAGCATACACAATGTAAGTCTCCCTGACAAATGGATACCAAGACACTGCAGTGAATTTATCAGTTTATGTCCATGTTCATTAAATACTTTTAATTCAGTAAGCATTCAGTAAACACTTGCCGTGTTTTTCAGAGGTTCTGCCAGACACTTTCAGACTACAAAAAGGATAACACCCTTGTTTCTCCCCACAGGTTAGGCTGCTCAGTGGGGGAGATGGTACACAGGTCTGTGTCTGAAAGCGGGCTCTGAGGACGCTCCAGAGAGAGCATATGCATGCTACTCACAGTCTAATGGAAGATACGATTATTTTCAGTGGAGGGAAGGGTAAGATGAGAGAAAGCTTCATAGACCAGGTGAAGTACACACAAGCTCTTCGAAGGCTGAATCTCAGTGGATCCTAGCGTCCCGGGAGAGGAAATGGCACAAACGGAAGTAGCTGCGAACTGGTACCCAGTGGGTGAGACCCCCTAGCCAGCCTTGGGCAGCGAACGGGACGCCACACGTAGAAGTTTCTGCCTGGCAGTGAGGCACCTCGGGAGGGTGCCAGTGCTGGCTTAGTGCAAATACACTCGTTTTTCCAAGTCTGACTTGCCAGTGAATTCATGAATTACTCAGCCTGAGTTATAGTCTATAGATACCAATGTGTAAGTACCAGTGTTTTTGAAACAAGGAACAACTCTATTCAGTTTTTCCCTATATATCAATTTTTCTGATAATTTACAGCAATGAAAACAAAAATGTTTACTTTTTGTGTGTGCGATTCTGCAAGTTAGCTGTGGTTCAACCAACTCCTGGATTTTACTGACTCCACTGAGCTAGACTCTACGCCTTGGGTTCAATTTAGGCTTCCTTTGCAAATCTTCTTTTTCCTCTTAAGTCCAGCAGTTATACCACAGCTCTGCAGTTGTCTGTTTTAGAAGAAAATCATAAAAGCACGCCTGTAATCCCAGCATCCTGGGAGGATGAGTGTAATGAGTGATACGTTGTGTCAACTTGAGAAGTTCAGAAGCTTAACTAAGTGACTCAGCAGGGGGAGGGAGGGCAGGGGGTCTCACTGTGTGCTCAAGAGGAGGGCATAGGATGGGGCTACACTGAAACCTGGTGGGGACAGGTACCGTCCACAGTACAAGGGAGGGGAAGAGGCTTGCTCCCCCTTTTGCTCTTGCTGTCTTCTGTCACCTTGAGCTGTTGTCCCATGCCATGCCACCCCATACTGGAGCCAGCTGATTACAGACTGAAACCTCTACAAGCTGTGAACGGAACAAACCTTCCCTTCCTCAATTTTGGGCATTGGGTATTTTGCCTCAGCAAGGAAAGAAAAGTAGCTAAGGGAAAATTAGCAGGAGGACCCCAATTTCAAGCACCGCCTGACAACTCAGTAGCTCAGCTAGACACATCTCAAACTAAAACATTTGAAAAGGGCCAGTGAGATAGGTCAGTGTAGAGGCCCTACATTCAGTCCTCAGTACTACAAGAAAAATAAGAGTAACTGTGTGCATGTTGTTCACAAGAACAACGTAAGAATCCAGGAGGAGGAGTAGAACACAGGCACACAGAGGTTGTGTCCCTACACAACCAAGCTGACATTTCTACCCTTCCCGCTGGCCAGCATCATTGCAAATGGAAGAAATTCCAGCCACCATGAGTGGACATGGGGTTCCTTTGGCCTAGGGTTCTGACACGTCACCAAGCAGGGGGCGAGCAAGGGGTTCGAAACAGTAGCTCGATCTGCTTACACGGCGTTGGGAGTAAGTTTCTAAAAAATAACTAGCACTGATGGGGAGACAGGTAAAGGTGTTAGAAGGCATCAGCCATTTCTGCCAATGTCAGTATATTATGCAGTTTCAAAATGAACATGGGCCCTATATTGGGCGGTGGGGGCAGAAAGAAAATTAAGTTACTGAAGAGCTGTTATATTCAAGCTGCGGAGCTAGGCAGTTTCTATCCCCTAGATCATATTATCCTGACAATAATATTTGGCGTAGATACTGTGCTGATTTTAGAAGAGTGGAAACTGAGACTTAGTGAGGTATGTGACTTACCAAAACCACACAACAAGTACATGGCCTGCTGGGCTTGTCCCTTCCTGAAGTCCGTGCTGCAAGAAGGGGCCTGAATTAAAGGACAACTTGAAAATAAAAGTTATGGGAAGTGTTGTCCTCACTAGACACGATGGTGAGCAAAAAGAGGGAAGATGGTTCTTCATTGTCTGACATGGAAAACACTGGAGGAGCATCAGCTTCTGAGCTGAATGGACTGAACTGGTTTTTACTTCAGTGGGCGATATCTATAGTGTATCTCCATGCAATGTTCAAATATTATTAAGAAATTCTATCTTTGCACTCAGAAAACCCTTGAAAAATAATTCCAAGAATAAGAGTGTCTCAGTTACTCTTCTCTCATTGCTGGGACAAATACTCAGCAGCCAAAATGAAGGAAGGAAAGGTTTATTTAGCTCACAGTTACTGGAGGGTTCAGTCCATCCTCAGCTGGCTCCAAGGCAGAGCGGCACATGGCCGAGAGGGACCTTTCCTGCAGCAAAGAGCAAAAGGGAGAAGGGAGGGGTAGCTAGCTAGCCTCTTTACATTGTAAGGCACATTACCTGCCCCAGGGCAGGAGCAGAGTCCACACCAAAGTCACATCAGCAAAACTGCAACTGCACCTTGCATAGACCATGCCTGAAGAAAGGCCAGCAATTTAATGCGGTGCTTACACATACACACATGTTCAGTCACATTTATTAAGGGACACAGCGGAGTAGTGTGAGTTGGTGTTGCTGTCCATTGGCTTTCCGTGCTAGACTAGGACATGTGGTCTTTTCTCGAGAAAGTCACTCTGGGTTTTTAGCCAAGGGGTGACTTAAGAGCCTGGCTTTTAGGATGACTGGTGTAGTAGCGAGATAAAAACTGAGCCAAATGGGAGACTGAGTAGAAGGCGGTCGCATTAGGTTTTGCAAGCGCTAACAAGAAACTAAGCAGAGTGGTGGCAGTAGGAATAGAAATAAAGGAACAGATGGGAGAACTGCTTTGGAAGAAATTATTGTGCAGCACAGTAACCATTCTGCATATCATTAGAAGTGTTGCAAGTTAATTTTGTAACTTCATTTGGCTGGCATGACTTCCGCTGCTCAGGTATGCAGAACCTTTGCAATCTCTGGGTCATCTGCTCACGTATTTGTAATGAAGACTCATAGTTTCCACAAGAAAGCAAGAGACTCTGACTGTTTTGCTCCCTGTTATTTCACAACATTCATCAAAATAGACAGTGGTTAAATCCATACCGGGTGAGTGGGTACATCCAAATGCCCATTCCCAACGTCTCTTGACCTCTGTCCTCTGTCCTGCTCCTGTCTCTCATCCCCCCACCAATTAATTCCTTCCTAACCTCTTTAAAGTTACATTACTCCTCTTGCCATGAGGTATAACCAGATTGCTGAGGGTGTGCATTCGGCAAATCACTAAGGTAATTTTTCTTACAATCAGTGCCTTCACCTAAGCTTCAGGGACTTTCTCTTTACTATTGTTTCATGTGATCTTCAAAATGTTGATAACTTTCTGAGAGTATAGAAAATTTAATTTTCACTGGGGTTAATTTTCAACCTCTAGTTTTATTTCTTTTACTCCCACCTTCCAAAGTTTAGATTTCTCCTAAAGCACTAGCCCTTCTCTCTTTTCTGAATTCTTTGCTATTGTGACAAGGACTTGGAAAAGGCGAACTTCTTTATACTTAATTAGTATAGGCTTACTTTACCTCTTGGTGGACCGATAGGAAGACTTCTCTACTAGGCTGTTAATTTCAACTCCGGTGTCCTCTCGCTTCCTTCTTTCCTTTTCTCTGTTTCTTCATGTCAACTGGAGTATATGAGGTCTCTCCTGGGGCTGAGGTGATTGTTCAGGTTAGCAGAGTTAGCTTGACCCTTTCTTTAAGTCCGAAAGAATGAACATGGCCCCAGTGACTCTGTAACTCTGTAGAATAGGGAGGTGTTTTCTATTCTATACCTTTGGGGCTCTAGGTTGGATCCTGACTACAGCCAGACATTCATAACACGCAGTTATTTGGGAACGCCACCAAACTTCAGCTTGCAAACCCAGACTTGTCATTTAAATGGGAACACACATTTAATGAGCAGTCAAGAAGGTTCAGTCAGTGTAAAACCGAAGCACAAAAACCTAATGCAGCTCAGGCTGCAGTGCAAATATATATTGCACTGCGACTTTAATCTCGAGGCCATTTAAGCCTCAAGATGGAAATTGGAGCAGAGACTGGAATAACAGGGAAAAGGAAAGGAGAAAAACTAACTTTGAAATGAAAAAGTAAGGAGATTGAAAAACGAGGACGCTGAGTAGTGACAGAAAGTTTCCTACGTTTCAGATTAAAATCTGAATCCCTGCTGCCCAGACTAATCTTCTTTGTGCGCACAAGTCAGACTATAGATTTCCATATAGATTTCCATTAATATTTATCTGCTTACATTTGGAAGGAAGAGGAAAATCTATTTCCCGGGCTGCTGTGCCCATCAGGAATTTGCCTGGAGGCTGGCGTCAGCTGATGAGAGGGCAGCTGTCCTATAACTCCTGGCTTGGCCCATTACCGTGGCGTACAAGGTAGCATAAGTTTGCGAAGTGAGTCACTTTACAAACTAAGGACCGCAAATTCAACTAAAAGTTCGCATAAAGGCTAAAGGACTAGAATAAGATTTAAACCCAAAAGTTCCTCTTGCCTAGATTATTTGCACATTCCATTTTAAACCAAGAAACATTATGTTGTGGTCACACTTCTTTGTTCTCCTAAAGTATTAAAAAGAAAAGTCTGTATATATAGCTGACAAAAAATAGGTGCCTGTCTGCCAGCAAGTTCTCTACTCACGTCTAACATGCTGTAGAGTTGAAGCAGAACACATGGTCTCAAGACACTCACAAGCCTCTTTTCAACTGGCTCACCATAGCAGTATGTCTCTCCAGCATGTTTGCACTACCTACAAGTCTTGCATAAGCACGAATTCATTTTGAACATTTAAGCCATGCAGTATTTTCACATGCTTTGATGTTGTACATATGAGAATTATCATCTATATTTTGGAAATGCCATTCCCCGTGCCTTCAACATCAGATACCACTCGACTGACACAACTTCCAGCTCCATCCAACAAAATGGTAATAATGTCTCTAACAGAAGTCTGACATATTTCATTCTCTCAACTACAGAGTTAATTTAGCAGCTAAATTAGAAGTTTCTGGTTGTAGTTCTGGAAACTAATTCAGTGTGAAAATTATTAATGATTTAGAATTGTACATAAGACATTTTCTTCATCCTAATTCCCTATCCAAAAATATCTTCTGCTTCTTATCAGATAAATTTGTCAGTGGCAAGATGCAGTCTGCTGTTGAAACAGAAAACACACAGTTCAAAGCAACTCTAACGTGCTGTTTTATGATTTTTTTAAAATTACAGATGAGACCCATTGGGCACGATGGCTACCACCCCACCTCTGTAGCTGAGTGGCTGGATTCTATCGAGCTGGGTGATTACACGAAAGCTTTTCTAATTAATGGCTACACATCGATGGACCTGCTGAAGAAAATCTGGGAGGTGGAACTTATCAATGTAAGTTGGTCTTTTTAAAATACCTTTGCTATTCAACCCTTCATAAATGAAATTATACTGCCAGCAGGTGATGCTTTTTCTTTATAACTGTTTGGCCACCCAACAGGGAATTACAGATGTATCTTGTATTTTAAGCATATGTCTCTCAAGCTCCAAAGTCATTAGTTTGTAAAGTTCTGATAGGGAAGCAACTAAGGTTAAAGAAGAGAGGCTTCTCGGTATGTTTTGCACTGTCTGAAAAATCCTTCCAAACATTTTTGGGTTCTGCATGTGAGAAATTTGACATGTAGGCTATGGATCTGTTGGCAAAGGGGGTCCCAGATGCACCTCTGCTCAGACTCACTGTTAAAGACTTGAAGTGTCACTTTTTGGTTTTCTGTCACTGTCACGTTTCCTTGTCTTTATTCCTTAGTCACATTTGCTAACCCATCCTAATAGGCTGCTGTCAAATCAAAACTATATCTTCCTGACCTTGTGTCCAGTCATATGTTGCCCTGCTCCACTTGTACACTTAATATAACTTTCCTATAAAAGGTGGACATCAATATATGGTCATAGGGCTGGGGAGATAGCTCAGTGGTCTAAGTGCCTACCTGGCAAAGGCAAGAACCAAGTTCAATCCCCAGTACTGCATGCTGTACTGGCCCCAGAGCCCCAGGCACACTGTGCCAGCCACAGAAATCGGGTGCACACCTGTAACCCCAGAACTGGGGTGGCTGAGACAGGAGGATCACTACGAGTCCAAGCTGTGTAGTGAGACCCTGTACCAAATAAATAAATAAATAAAATCAAGTAAAATCTGCATAAAGATTTGGATACCTTTCTCATTTCATTTTTGCTTCTGTTTTTCCTATAAATAAAGATATAGGATGAAAAGATAATAAATGATCATCATTTCAATTACATTTGGCATTATAAATATTTCTTTCTAAAAGTGACAATGAGAAATCAATTTATCTTAGTTTTATATCCTAATGGTAGTTTATAAAAGCATTCATAAGTTGAAGACCAAGCAAATATTTGCTACCTTCCAAGTGCGCCACTGTACTCTTTGTGCCACTTACTTTCTGAAAGTCCAGATTGTTCCTAGCACATATCATTAATTAGTCAAAATGATGTCATTATTATTAGCCAGTTATTCTTTGTTTTGAAATTCTGTCTTAAATATCTTTCCTAGAACGTCTGATAGATATTGTTCTTGAATCTAAAAATCAAGTTGGCAACTAAGTTGACAACTCTTGTTTCTAATTTGCCATACATAGTATTTTTTTAACCCCTGACAAATGCTAACATTATCAGAAAAATTGCACTGTCTGAATAATACCTCTGGTCAATTTCATCCTTCGTTTGTGACACAACAGAAGTAAATGAAACCAGTAGTTCTTGGGTTACTTTGGCTATGGCTTCAGCACTCTGCCAAGAACTTGGCATTCTGTCTTATGGCAACTGTGAGCCCTTGTTTAAGAGAACACCTTCCACTGAAGGCCCAAACAAGTTGCCCAAGTTGAGTTGCACTCTGGTTAATGGTAGAGTTTGACAAATGTCCTTATGTAATGTCCTTTGTATAAAAGTATTCCCACTGAAGAACAAGTGTTTACAACCATAGCATGTGAGTTGTTTACCTGTCTGGCATTAGCTGCAATTCCCCCTTGAAAAGAATAAATCCCA
>NDGM011027296.1:0-11264 GCA_002564305.1 Octomys mimax
TACAGCAACCTGAGTCTGACAGACTTGTGGAAGCAGCCACTTAAAGGACTGAGCTAGGGCCAAGCCCCTCAACATCTTCTTTAGAAGCAGTTATTAATTCTTTTACTGCAGAGATTATTTTCAGATTGGGTTTCCTCTGTATGTATCTGTATTTGATTCTTTACTTCAGATGCTGTGAGTTCAACGTTTTTTTGTTTTTATTTCAGTAATTAATTCCTCTTTGAGTTCCTCTATACTTTTCTGCTGTTGCTTATTTACTTTCTATGCTATTAATTCATACATTTGAGCTGAGCTAGTGTCCTCTGCACTTGCTCTGGGTGGCCATTGGGTTTCCTCCATATGTTTCTGCATTTGAATCTTTATTTTAGACACTATTAATTCAGAGATTTCTTTTTTCATTTCCAATCTGATTTCCTTTATATTTTTCTGCAGTTGTTTCTTTATTTGAGAAGCTCTTGATTCATTGATTTCAGCTGTTTTATTCCCATTTTGATCTGTGCTACTGTCCTCTTCACTTGTTATGGATTTGCTTGGGATCTGAGATTGTGTTGTACTCCTTCTTGTTGTCATTTTCATAGCAGTGTCTTCTGACATTTTTAGTAGACCTTTGGTGCAGTTTTAACCTTAACACCTACTGAAATTCAGGTGCAGATGTACAAAGTTTGAATTTATCCAGCTTTGCCTGGCTTTGGTCTGGCTGTTGTGCCCAGCTCCTTCCTGCTGTAGACCTTTGGATTTAACCTGTTGTGCACCTCTGGCAAAATGTTCTGCTTCTGGACTAGCTGGGTGGTTCTGTCCCCTACTCTTTCTGCAGGGTTTGTAGCTACAGAGTTTCACCCCAGGCCTGTATGCCTGGCCTGACCTGAGTCTGAAGAGGACAAGGTGGAGTAGTGGGGATAGGAATCTCTCCCACACACTAGCAGGCCTGGGCTATGGTTGGATCTTGGGGTTGAGAAAGCGGCAGAATTTCTCACGCACTCAGCGGGCATGTGAGCAGATGCAGATTGGTGGGTGGGGGTCCAAAGGGCGCTGATGCGGGTCTCATGCTGCATGTCTGGGTTTGGAGTAGACATGTCCTGTGGTCTCAGGGTCACTGGAAGCTCTCCCACACATTCACCGGGCCTGGCTAGGGCTGGATCTGTGGTTTCCAAGAAAACTGCAGAAGTTCTCACTCACTGGGCCAGCGTCGGCGGGGGAGCTGCTGAGTGGTGGTGGTGGAGGTCCCAAGGGCGCCGAACAGGATCTCACTCATGCTGCATGCCTGGGTTTCTCTGAAAGTTTTTCTTCTAGCATTCACAACTTTAGCCTAAGCAATCAGGTAAGAGAAAGACATAAATGGGATATGTGTAGAAAAGGAAGGTGTCATATAATTCATATTCACAGATGCCAATATACTTTGTACCCAAAAATTTCCCAATTACTCCTATATGTAATATTCCAATTGAGAAATGTAGTAGGACACAATATGTTCTTACAAAACTCAGTGATATTCCTGTACATCAACAATGAACCCACTGAGAAAAATAATGCCACTCGCAATAGCACTAATTAAAATTAAATATGTAGAAATTCATCTAGTAAAAAAGTGAAAGACCTCCATAATGAAAACTAGAGTTTCTGAAAAGGAAGATCAGAAACTAGAAATATATTTCCTATTCCTATATTGGCAAAACTAATATTGTCAAATTGGGCACACTACCAAAACTGATATGTAGAAATTTAGTGAAATTCCACTGAAAATGGAAAACTTCCTAATATGGACCCAAAATAGACACAGAGGGGGACAACCTGTTTGAGGTCCCTCTCCTGTCCCTCTCTAAGTCAGTAGTTTTCTTTCCCTCAATAAATATTTTTAAAAAATAGACCCAGAATGACAAAGCTATCAGAAACAAGAGGAGCAACAGGAACAAAAAGGCATAATCTCATAATTAAAGTCATATTAAAGTCTACATTGATAAAACCTGCATGATACTAGCACAAAAAGAAGACATAAGGCATGAGGATCAGTGGAAAGAGTAGAGTAAGCAGAAAGAAACACAGGTACATTCAGCAGTGTGATCTTTGACAAAGGGTACAAAAATGCACCATAGAGGAAAGATAGCCTCTTTAATAAATGGTGCTGGGAAGACCAGCTGTATAATACAGAGATTAAATCTAGGTCCATTATCTCTTGCCAAGTACCAAAGTAAGATCAACATGGATCAGAGATCAAAATATTAAAACAGAAACAATGTGATGGAAGATAAAACAGTTAAAAATCTTGAAGGCATAGACCAGGAATTTCTGACAACTGCACAAGATATAAGAGCAAGAATAAACAGAGAGGTTTATATCAAATTAGTACTCCTCTGTATGGCAAAGAAAATTATCAACAGAAGGTATGAGAATGCATGTGACATTCTTCAGGCTCCACACCACTACTGAAACAACCAAAACCAGAGACCCATAGAAATAATAGGAGTCAATATCAACTGTGTGAGGGAAAACTTCCAATCACCTGGTAAGGACCATCAGTCTCACAGTGGGAGTAAGCATATAGAGTACACACTTGATTTCCTGTACCACACCTCTCAGAGTTGTGACTGTTCTTACTCTTGCATGAGAGTGGATACTTCCATCTGTAATATGCACATTACTATATGTTTCCCGGATGTAAATGAGCTTTACATTACATAACAAACTAATACTGAGACACATCTTTAGGAGAAAGCTCCTTCTTATGAAGGCTGTCCAACAAATGTGTGTTATGTCTAAATGTTATATTTAAATGTTCTTTCTATATAAATATTATCTCTAGTTTGTATGGGAAAATTGTAGGTAAAATCTTCATTGTCCCTACTGTAAAAAAAGCATAATTCTATCACTTTGTCTTGCTTATCATAATTAAATCATTACATTTTCATTTAAAAAAATATAAAAGGGAACATGTTAGATTTTGCCAGAAGAGAGTTGTAAAAGACAAGGTTGTAAGAGAGAAGGCACAGTTTGTATTCAATGTTCATATTTTATCTTCTGGGTTTCAATTTCCCTTGAAGGCTCTGGTTCTCACTCTTATGCCTTGTAAGGGAACAGTCTTCCTGATTTAATCAGCACACAGAAATTCCCAGGTTTGGACAAAGAGTAGGGTGGGAAGAAAGGCCCACAGGAGCGAAAAGAGGCTGCTCAGACCTTGTCTATAATGATCATCTCTTTCTCAATGGATCTGACTCTTGCCCACTGCAGCTCAAGAATGCATGCAAGCTATACCAATTAGGAATTACAATTGGCCACAAGCAATAAAAGTAAACAGTAAAATAAAGAGATCCAGAGGTTTAAACAAGTAAGAGATTTATTTTACTCATAAGACAAGAAATCAAGTGTTAGAGATTCTGGAACCAATTGGAATAACAAGGATGTCTGCAGTAGTGTTGGAAATTAGTCTCTTCTGCCATTTCTTTGGACATCATATATTTTGCCTGAATTCTGTGTCAACTTGGGAGGTGAAAATAATGACTTACAAGGAGTTAGTAAATTGGAATATTCTGTGTAAATTTGAATTTGTGTTTAGGAGTTGTACCAAATGCAAATGCCTTCCCCATACCAATGACTTCTTAATGTACCTCTGCATGACCTGTTGGCTCTCACTTCTCCAGCCTACTTCTTCCCATGTTAACCTACTTCATTATTACCCTTCAAACCCCACAAACCTTTCAAGATGTTCTCCACTCGCATCTGAAAGCATCAATTCTAATATAGTGGTTAAGAATTCCAGATCTGAAATCTGATCACCTGGATACAAATGCAGTCTTCCCTACCTTCAGGTTAATATAACTTTAGGTATATTATTTAATTTATGTTCCTCAGCTTTTCACCGGAAAATGGGTAATAATAGGATTATTGCCATATTTAATGCATAATAAGTTTTCAGTGCATGTCAGCTATTAAATGTAGCTATGGGTTTGTAACATGGCAGCCTCTCTGCATGGAGCACCATTCCCCATGTTTTCTGTCGGTTAATTCCCATTTGTACTCCCCAAGTAATTCCCAAATTATGTCTTCTGTGTATTGCTAATTGTTCTAAGCAAAATAAATAATTCACTTATAATTGTTCAAATCTTCATACATACTTGGAATCACTGTGTATTTTAATGTTCCTCGAACTTATTATTCCTACTAATCTGAGAATTCATTGAGGGCAAAAAATGCAGTGTTTTCTTATCCAAAGCACTTGAATATGGTCTGAGTCAAAGTAGATACTTGGTGACTATTTGAAAATGAATGATTGAAAGGTGATGAATAAATATAGAATACAACCAAGAGGATAATCATAATTTCCTTTCCCTAGGCTTCTCAGTGACAGGATTCATGTTTTTTCCCATATACATTTATTTTTATGGAATTTGATATAATGCTTTCTTTCATGGTGTCCTAAAAACGTGTCTTAAGATCCCCTGTTTCATTTTGGTCACCATAAGGAGCTAGAATACATTGGAATGCAAGCAGAAAACTCATAATTAGGGAGGGTACTGGGGAAGAGAGAAGTTGAGGGTAAAAATGCTGAGTTACCATGATCTCTTAGGGATGACACATCCCATTCTATTCTTTTCCCATGTGGCATGTCTTACAGATGTTACAAGGGGGAGAAATGGAAACTTCAGAACCTATAGTAATTTCTACCTGTGGAAAGGATGGGGCACATAAACTGATTACAGAAACAGAATCAAGGAACTAATCCAGAGAAGCCAGAGGCTAGTAATAGGCTATTACTGTTAGACAACCAAGGTCCCAAATGGAATCAAATGTAGTTGGCAGTGATTTCAACAAGAATAAAGGAAGAGGAATATAGCTCCCCTGCTTCTCATATCCAAAAACTTGGCACTCACACTAGCCAAAATTCAGACAAGGATGATTTAGACTACAGTACTGAGAGGTAAAGATTGAAGTATGTCATATGGATAATTCATAGAATTAAACTACAGTGGCATCGCTACTCTTCCAGTATCTAACATGGCAGAAGGTAGGGAAGACCTCTTTTTCTCAGTTTTTTATGCTGAGGGTAGGAGAAGACTGCATTTTTATGCAGGTAATCAGATTTTAGATCTGGAATTATTAACCATTATATTAGAATTGATGCTTTCAGATGCGAGTAGGGAACATCGAGAAGTCATTGGTATGGGGAAGGCATTTGCATTTGGTACAAATCCTATATGCAGTATCTAGGAAGTAAGACTCTTGAATTTAATGACAATATCATCTTAAATTATTTCCTTTTTCTTCCCTCGGCCTCAATTCCCCACTTCTACAACAAAGCTGATATACCAGATGTTCTTTAAGATATGTTATAGCTTTACACATTCTGGCATAAAAATGTGACATGATGGCCAAAGATCTTTATAACCAGGGAAGACCTCATCTGTCTCTCTTGAAAGAAATCTACTCAGTCTGAGGGTAGCAGGTGTTCTAGCATGATTTCTTCAAGATTCAATGATTCTTGAATATTGTTGTTCCCCAGGAGATTTGGAGCTATGATGAGCTCACTTCATGCTTTCAAACCTTACATTTCTCTGAGTGCCACCTCCTGGTTGAGGCTTTGGGCTTGAAGTGTCTGGGAGAGGCACTCCTGGTTAATGAAGGCATTGCTTCCCTAGAGAGAATGGAGTGCTTTTTCCTGCTTGAGAGAGTGATAATTTTCTCACTCAAACACTTTTATTATAAACTTAATTGGGGTTTATTTAGAAAATAATTTAGTATATCAGAAAACTGAGAAAAAGTCCATTAACAACTGCATATTGTCCAAGAAGCTGGCATTTTTATAGCATTTGTAGCTGAGCGTGATTTGCCCAGAATGGAACATGGCTGTCTATCTATGGAGCAGGGAATGTGAAGCTTCATATTTCTTTCTGGGACTTAGGAAAGAAAAAGCATCCTTGAAATACAAAAAAAAGGTTATAATACCAAAAATACAGAACTAATACAAGGAGGCTCCCAGGGTGTGTCTAAAGAGAAAGATTTAGTATCATCTGTATTACAGAATTGTGGGATAGTGGCATACAATACTTGAACAGCCTTAAGAGATCACCCAGATCAAATATCCCCATTCTCTAAATGAGAAGCTTGAAGCTTGAGGAGCAGTGAGATATCCAAATTCACAGACTCTCACCCACAAACACCACTCAGAGTTACAGAATGATATGCACAGTGTCTTTGGGCTGAATTCTCACAAAGCATCTTATTCAACCTTCATTGTGCCATAAAGTGAGACCCATAGACCCAGAAAGAAGAAAGGATACATGCAAGATCATACAAAGTCAATGGTAGCTGGGTAATTGGGATAGAGAGAAAGTGAAATTTGGGAACTCCTTGAATAAAAAAGTCAGGATTGAAGAGAAACCTAGGGAGGTTTAGCACTGGGGGCTTAGCAGGAAGACCAGACAGAATGCATTACTCTCTCTTTAAGAAATTTCTGTCTTGGATCATTATTTTCAGTTCCTAATAGTTCTATAGCATGAAGTCTTATACACTAGAGGCTTCTGGAAAATGTTGTTTTCCTTTTTTTTTTTTTTTTTTTAGTGCAGGGTCTACAGGGTCTCACTGCACAGATTGGACTCATAGTGATTCTCCTGTTTTCAGCCTGCCAAGTGCTGGGATTACAGGCATACACCACCACATCCAGTCTCAATTGCCATTTCAGTGTGCCCTGGAAGCAGGGCTGGCATGGCAAGCCAGGGATCGAACTGCTATCCCTGTGTCTGCCTAAGCAGGTGCTTTAATCTGCTGAGCTATCTGGCTGGCCCAGGAAAAATTTTTTTTTTTCTTTTTGGCAGAACCGAGGATTGAACTCAGGTCCTTGCACTTCCCAGGCAAGAGCTTATTCTACTGAGCTATCTCTGAAGACCCCAGGAAAATTTTCTCTAGCTTCTAGTCCATGTTTTCCATTTTTCCTCTTTTCTTCTCATATCTCTTCAGTTTTCTTGTTTGTTGGTATCAACACTCTCTGGTTGCTATCTTTATCTGTCTCTCTGATTCTCTGAGTCTCTGTCTCTGTCTCTGTATTTTAATGTCACTGTCCCTATACCTCATCTTAGTTGTATGGTTCTTGTCTATAACTAGCCACACTTAGTAGCACCACAAAGAATTGCAGTATGCATTCTATGTAACTAAACAGCATCCCCACATCATGCTTATCCACAGAAAAATATTTATTACTTTATCTCAGGTAGTTATGTGTGAAGGGCATAGGCAGAAATATCACCCCTCCCACTTTCTTCTGTTGGTATCAAGTCACTTTCAAAAGGAGAGTGCATTACCCTCAAATATTTTTCTCATTGATGGTTTTCTATAGTTGGAATACTGAAGAGATGGGAAGAGGTTGTGGTAAATTAACTTATTGGTAACATTCAGATGAACTGAATCAATATGTTTCTGGGTGTGGAAGGTCTAACTAAGGAATATTTCCAACACCATAAAAAGAACAATGGAGGGGAAGGTGGTTGCTGTTGATCCTCCTGAAGAAGTTTGTCACAGTGGCTTTCCTGATATGAACTTGGTTATTTCATCATTGGACGAGTGTAGATCCTCATTATTGCTATGGATATGGTTCTTTTTGGGTAAAGGTCTGGTTCTTACTTTGAGTATGACTTTCTGGTTCCAGTGCAGATCCCTCAGCCTGCTGGCACATATCATCATTCGTCACACCTGCACAGACTTGTTAACTTCCACCTACCAATGTTTGGGCCTTCTCAGGGCAAATCCTTGATATAGACTTGCGTGAGACATTGTCATGGGCTCTGTGCCTGCAGTTGGACTCATGGAGGACATTGCCATGGGTGCTAGGTCTTCAGTTGGACTCATGAAGGATATTTCCTTGACATCCAGGCTCTCAGCTGCTTTATTTGCATCTCTGGTGTGTGTACAGATCTTTTGTGCTCTTTTGCATTTGCCTGTTGTAGTGAATATTATAACATAATCCTATAAATTATATGTTTTGTATTAAATCTGTTCCCTTATAAATCTTGAAAACAAGGGGGGTAGTTTTGAGGTATATAACTGTCTTTCATACAATGACTTACAGTCAGTTGCTGTGGTACATGCCTGTAATCCCAGCACTCAAGTGGCTGAGGCAGGAGGATTGCTGTGAGTTTGAGACCAGCCTGGGCTCCATTGTGAGATCCTGTCAAAAAGACAAAAAATGCCTTACAGATATATCATTAATGACTTAAAGTAACATAATTCTTTCAATGCAATAGTCATTACTGAGCATCTACTTTGTGGCAGGATATATATTAGGTATGGAAAGGGCATGAGGATGAGAAGAGGCTGGAAAAATTTTTGCAAGGAAATTCACAGGGAATGGAGCTAGTGACTGCTAAAAGGATGTGAACTGGACAGCTCATCAGAGAAAGAAAGGCACAGTAATGTTTTAGCTTAGCAAAAATGGGGGATATTGGACAAAGCTGCAGAAAAAAAGCTAATATTTTTGTTCTATCTAGATAGTTGGCAATACTTTTACCTAATGAAAAAAATGAATAGAAAAAAGAGTAAAAGCTTAGGTAACTGAAATACAAAATATGGTTGACTCTTTTGATTGGAATATACCAAGGAAGACAGGATAGCCGGGGTTTTTAAAATAAAAGCAGCATACAAAGGAAGACTACAGTGTCATAATAGGGAATTTGGTTTTATCCTGGGGACTACTGAAAGCCACTGAAGAATTCTAAGCAGGGGAGTTGCATGATCAGATTTTGTTGATTGTTTTGTTATTTTAGACATTAATTATGACAGCAGTGTAACAGGAAGATGAGTCAGGACATTTTGAAAATAAAATGAGTTAATAGAATACACATGGAAGATATTTTGGCAGTAGAATAAACATCACCTAAGTAATATTGATTTGAGAGATTTATCAATGGGTTATCACATACTAGTGCTACATAAAAACAGGATCTTAATTCCATATAGGAGTAAGCCTTAATTTCCTAAACTAAAGTTTTACAATTTAGCTGGGTTTCTGCTTGTCTAGGCTGAGAGCATCCTGGATTGATTACAGAGATGAGAAGACACAAAAAATCCTTAACACCTAGTTTTAAAATTGATATGTTGTCACTAATGTCAGCTGCTGTGATTGGAATATGGCTGATCTCCATTAAAATGTATGCAGTTTTGTCCCCAAGTAATGATGTAAATATTTTTGGGACCACTAAAAAGCAATTAGATCATGGGGTACCTACTCTCATAAAGGAATTAATATAGCTTCTGTAAGAGTGGGTTAGTTATTAAAAGAATAGGTTATTATAAAGCAAGCTCAGCACCGCCTCTCACTCTCTTATGTGTGTCTCTTTGCACACAAGTGCTTCCTCCATTTTCTATGCTAAAACTCTCAGGAGAAGCTAAACAGATAAGGTTTTTATGCTCTTGGACTTCCAGAACCATGAGCTAAACACATGATTTTCTTTATAAATTGCCAGCATTACTGTTTATTTCTAAGTGTGCTTCTAAAGCATCGTGTGCTTAGGAGTGAGGCTTGGGGAGGTGATTGGATCATGGAGGCATGCTACATATCAGTGGATAAGTGCACTGATAACTTTGTAGCTGGTTGTGATTTGAAGGGGGAGGCCTGACTCAAAAAAGTGGGTGTTTTGGGGCATGTCCTGGAAGGCTATCTCTCTCTTATTTTTCCCTTGATCCTTGTCTCTGCTTCTTATTGTCAACTCATTAACAATTTTTTCTCTAGGAGATTATGGTCTGAAAGCTTCATAAACTGTAAAAAAAAATTTAGCCTTTCCTCCTTTAAGTTATTCAATCAGGCACTGTGTATTAGTGACAAAAAAGTGCATAAGACACCCAATCTCTAGTATGTTATTACAGCAATAGCAGATAGACTTCACGATCAACTTCTAATGGAAGAAAATCACATAGGGTGGGTGATACAGTGTTACATAACAATTGACATAGATGAAAGGAAACATGAATAATTGAGACTGTTTATACAACCAGATATCACAAAGCCATTGTAGTTGGACCACTGAGAATGAATGCTGTAATACAAAACCAGACTATTTAGGTTATCAAAGGCTGTGTTAAAGATTCAGTCTTTTGGGGAACCTCTGCTTAAGAATTTTAAGAAAAGGAAAGGCATTCTCCAAACTTTTAGTTTGGGCAGCTGGATACAACATAGTGCATTATACTGATATAAGCAAGCCTAGAAGAACCTAAGCCCTTTTCCATCCCAGGAGCCAAAGGTAGCTATGTAGTAGATCTTGATAAGTTTGAGGAAAGTTTTCTCAATCTCCACTACTGACATATTTGGTAAGTTTAGCATTTGTTATTAGGCTTGTCCTATGTATTACGGGATATATAGTAGCATCCTTGGCCTTTACTTATTAGTTGTCAGTAATAGTGCTCTCAAAATGTGATAATGAAAAAGTCTCCAGATATTTTCAAATGTATCTTGGGATAACTTCACATATGCTTGGGAACTACTAGTTGAAACTAATCATGGTATTGATCATCAGTTGTTTATTAGTAGGTGACATGTTTTTCACACTCAAGACATCCCCAATATCTACTTTCTAATTATTTTTTAAAATAATATTAAGCTAAAATTTAACTGAGTACATTGCTACCAGATTCTCTTGAAGCTGAGTGTATAAATAACACTGAATTTTGGCCAATGAAATTTAAGGGGAAATGTTATATGAGATTTCTGATCTTTTTGGTTTTGATTTTGTTTTTTGAGATAGGATTTTACTATGCATTTCAGGCTGGCTATGAACCAACTTTGCAGCCCAAGTCAACTCCAAAATTATAGATATCCTTAAGCTTCAGCATCCCAAGTGCTGGAGTTAATGGCATGTGTCACTGTGTCCAGCTTTGAGAATTTTTCTTAAACTAGATGGGGTATGTATTTCCTTTTGCTTCCTCCATTTTTTTTTCTGAATATGAATGTCATGATGGGAACCACAGCAGACATAAGCACCCACATAAATCTGGGCAATTCCCTATAACAGCAGGACAGATGATTAGAAGGATATTTGATTTTTCATTACTTCCTTGAGCACACCACTTCTTTACTTCTATACAAATTTTAAAAATTATATGTAAATTCTACATTTTTTTCAGTAGTGTTGCTATTAATATAATACAAAGTGGTAAAGTGTAAAAAGTATATGGTACTTTTCTTCCCCATGATAGATAAGGGAAAGTTCTTTGTGGAGTTTCTTTTCTTTTCCATAATTTTATTGAGAAACAAATAGCAATGAGACTGTTTCAAATCAAATTGGTAGGAC
>NDGM011027305.1:0-12730 GCA_002564305.1 Octomys mimax
AAAAAAAAAAGAAAATGACAAGAACAATGGCAAGATATATTTTTGAAGCAAGGGGGATATTTTGAAGGGGAGGGTTAATAGCTGTGTCTTTTAGTATAATTTTTAAAAATGAGCATAATATTTTTCTACCATACCTCATGTAATATTAGCTCAAAGAAAGTATCCTGAAGCTTTGGCTATTGCCATCATTGCAGCTGAGCTGGGATCACCACACATGTTTATTTTGTGTTACTGCCTGGGCCATTGCAGGGTCCTGTATCACAGCTTTTCCAGATTTTAATTCGGATTTTAAAATGCTGGCTCTAGAAAAGAATTTTCACTGGGCCCTCCCCTGAGTACCCTGGATGAAGGTACTTTCTGGGGGCAGAACCATTTTCCTGATCGCTGCAGGTAAACAAGACCGATGTGTCCACAAGAGAAACTTCCAGGCAACTCTGGGTAAAAATCGTGAGTACCTTTAGTACCACCTCAGGTTTCCCCTGTGTTTTATAAGTCATATACATATAGGGTAAATCACAGATGGTGGCCTTTTAAGGAGTTCAAAGGCAAAGAACTGGACCATAGACACTGGGGGACAGGGGCTAGCGCTGAGGATGTGGAGAGAGCTGTCCCAGCACAGCTCCCACCATGGGCACTTTGTGGGTTACCCACGCATGGGCCGCGGGGCCTGTCCTGGGAAAGCCCGAGGCCACCTGCTCACCCCTAGTTCGTGTGCAAAGGCTCCATGCAGCTGGGGTTGGAGACTGCCCTCCCCCAGTGAGCCTGAGACGGTTTCCACAAGAGGCGTCCCTAGGACACATTAAAGGGCCCACTGGAAGGATCATGGGGGTCTCCAGCTTTTGTTTGTTGCCCAAACCATTAGGCTAGGGTTCTTGCAACATTAGAGCCTGGGGCACTTTCTGTTCCCAATTTATGGCTCTTATTCTAATTTTAAAATCTACAGTTTTCTTTACCTAGGAATCCATGTGTCTGTCCTAGATACAACATGCTGCTGCTGATTGTCAGGGACACCCCCGAGGCTTGCCACTGATAGACACCAGCTGGAGGTCAGGCTGGCGGACTGTATTTTGGAGCGCAGGCCTCACGCACCTTTTCTGGCTTGGACCTTGTCCTAGCTTAGTCCCTTGCCTGCCTCGTTTCTACCCTGCCCTCCCCTAGGACAGCCAGGCATCTCCCAGAAGCAGGAAAGAAAGGTCTGGTTGGTCACCGTATCACTACCCTTCCTTTGGGGCCCAAAGAAGCAGGTGTGTGAGTGTGAATGCCTTTGGAAGAGTTGTAGGTGGGTGGGAAGGAGGGCGTCTTAGAGGACGAAGCCATGGTTGGGTTTGGTTCTGTGGAAAGAACAGTGACGCTTCCCCGGGGAAAGTCCTCTTTAGGCTGCCTCCTGGCTCCGACTTCCTGGCAGAGCTCTCTGGGCCCCAGGGTCTGAATGAAGGCCCGGCACATAATGAGCAGCAGCACTTCTGCACAGGTCTGGGCTTTGCTGGGCTTCTCCAGGCCTGGTTCATCCTGGTTCCTTCTCTTGGTGTCTATCTGGTCATCCCAAACTGTGTCCAGGCCCTGCTCAGAGCTTCCCGCTGCCAAGCTCCAGCCCCCAATCTTGACAGCTGTGTCTTCTCATTTCTCCATTCTTGAAACTCAACCTTGGTTCACTTACAAGAGGCCTCGTACTTTACGTACAGGCCTTCTTTTGTTCTCCAGGGACCCATGCCTGTCACAGACCTGCTAGGCGACGCCTGTACTTCCTGGACTGTGATCCAAGCCTTAGTCGGCCCTGTGACTCGACCTCCCGATGCTGACTGCCAGACCTCAACAGGAGCCTTTGGCCTCACCCCACCTCTGCTTTCACCCCAACCCTGGACCCACAGAGCATGCCACCCCCCCCCACCCATGGAGCCACCCGAGGTCAGCTGAGCACACGAGTGGCCTGCTCATGGCCAGCCGCTCCGTTCCTCGGCTTCCCCACTCCACCCACCGAGCCTTGCTCTCGAGTCTCACCGCCCGCATCCTGTGCACGATGGAAGGGACGGCAGATGTCTCTGGTCCTTCCAGTTGGGCCCAGACTTACAATTAGTGGGGTTCACCCACTGCGTCGTGATGAGTGTCAGTGCTGCTATCAATTGCAAAGTTCACTTCAAAAGTTACGACACATTTTGTTTTCTAGGAAGTACAGACAGCGTTTCCCTGTTCAGAAATACACTTCTGCCTCTGCATGGCCATACCAGCTACCGCATCTGAAATTTCCTCCCTCACCATCCCTGTTTCCTGCCTTTTGTTTTTTCCTTCCTGCTTAGCACTTTTGACCAACATGATTGCATCTCCTACCGACTTACCTGGCTTACTGCTTATCCTTCCTGTAGAATAGGAGAAAGCAGGATTTGGGTTTCTTATTTGTATACCTAGACCAGAGCCCAGAGGAGTCACGCAACACACACTGGATCAGAGGATGAGGGCCAGAGGGATAATGGGGCTGCACCTGCTCCTCTCTGGCCAGTCTGCTCAGGCTGTGAGCGTGGTACCCTCCCGTCCAGGACAGGATGCCTTCCCATCTGGCCCTCAGCCTGCCTCCTATCCCTCTGCCTGCAACCGGGTCACACTCACCTTAAGCTTGTGTTCATGTTCCTTGTTGACCCTGGCCAGCAGCTGCGCTTTCCTTCTATTGAGGGCATCAATGAGGGCGTCGCACTGGGCCACCAGACAGGCCTCAAACTCCACGCTGTTCTCCTGCGTGAGAGAACACATGGTTAGGCACAAGGCAATAGGAGCAAACAGACCCTGTGTGGGGAAGCTGTGCCTGCCACAAGGATCAGGAAGGAGCCCTGGCCACAAAGCCCAGCAGGTTATTTGCAAGTAGGCAGGTACATATCATTCCACAGTGGCCATGTTTTGCTTTCAAGTTAGATAGAGAGGGGTAAGATTTTGCTATCTAAATTCATTCTCCCAAGAGACACTCATCTCCACAGTTTGCATGACAGTAGGTAACACAAAGCTTCAGTATGTACTGTGGCACACAAGTCCCTCTGGGCCATAGGGCCACTGTAGATGGTGGAACGTGGTGACCAGGAAGAGTAGGAGTATGGTCAGGGCAAGAAGAGGATGAATCATGAAACTCAGTGGAAGAAAAAGACAGAGAATGGCAGGAGCCTTCAATATTAAACAGTAAGCCAATGACAGCGCTGGTCTACAAGACATAAGAATCATGGACAATAGTTGGGGGGGGAGGCTTTCACTAAGAAAGCAGAGTGAGGACACCCAGTGTTTGTAACAGGCATCTCCTGGCTGTAACATCAGATAGGAAACAACTACTTTCAAGGAAAGGTAACTGAACTATATGAATTAGAGTTTAGATTAAATGCTGAATGTAAAAATTTCACTTGATGTAAATATATACATCTCTTATTGAAGCAATTCTCTCACTGGATTATAGGATTTTGTTAAAGATATTCTTTTAAATAAGTAGTAGTGTATGCTATTTGGATTCTTAGGTCATAACCAAAAAACTATAAGCCACAGTAAATGAAAGCTAACTACTCATGGATATATTAACAGAACTTACAAAATTGCACCTAATGGAGTAAACAGTAAATTTGGGGGACAGCGACCAATAAAAGAGCCACTTAGTCTATCAAATGTAATCCTCATTGGATCTCTGTATGATAGTAAACTGATGTATTTGTCAACTCTTTTCAAGCACAAGGTCTTCCTGTGAGGTGTGCATTTAGTAATTGTACATGCAGCTCCTTGCTTGGTGTCGATGGAAGTTGAACTGTGGCTCTCATGGCAATTGCTTTTGAGTTCTCAGAGGAGGCCCTTGGAAAGCATCGCTGAAGAGCTGTCTATGTCCTGTGTGGCATAATGGGATGGGGGAAGGCTTCCTTTCCCCGCGAAGGCCCTGGCACTGTTCTGTGGCTGAAAGAAAGTCCGCTCTGTGCAGAGACAAGCCTGGGGCTGCACATTTTATGCCAGCAGAAGCAAAGAAAGGGCTGATTGATAGACTCCATTGCTTTGAAAAACAGAAGGAAGTGTACAAAACTGTTAGGCTGTTAGGGAGTGAAAAGTTTTAACATGGGCATGCGTGCCAAAAAAAAAAAAAAAAAAAAAGGCAAAGGCAAAGGAATCAATGTGTGGAGCTTTGAAACACTGGCTTACATTTAAAAATCCATTACTGCCTTGACATGGGCTGACTATTAACTCAGAAAACCTATTTACTGAAGGTCAGTGTCAAGGGTATTTCTGTGAGGCAAACTTCAAAACACAACAATGGTAAAAAGTGCAGAGAGGGTCATTATTTCATGATCTCGTCATTGTATGGCTTCTCTCTTTCAGCTATGGTGGGGAGTTATGAGCTACCAGGGCTGGCTGACCTGCTAGTCGTTGTGTTCAGATGAAATGATCTGACATTACATCACCAAGGGAGCATGGCTGGAAAGTGTCCAGATTGCGAAGTATTATTGGAGGACAGGGAGAAAGCAAAGAAAATGGAAAGGAAGAAAACGGAGGAGCCAAAGTGACCTGGTGCTATTAAGATGTCATGATAGTGACACATTTGGGGGACCTATAGGGTTGTTAAAAACTCAGGAATTGCAACCTGAATTCCCAAAGAAAGAGCCCTTTCTAAATACACAGGGTAGAGAGTTATGACCTCAGTGTGGAAGACAGGGGCCATTTGGAAAACTAGGTTGTGTTTCTGGTTGTTGGCAGAAGGCCACCACAGTTGGCCACCACTTCCAACTGTGTCTGCAGTTGGTCTATATGTGTATTTGTGTGGATAGAAGACACTGGGAAGGAAAAATATAAGTAGGAGTTTTCCCAGAATACATAAACCTAATAGAGGAGAAGAAAACTCCCAACAACGGTTGCATGTCAGCCCACAGGTTTGCCCTATCTCGGGCCCCGTAGTTACCTGGATTTGCTGGACCATGTTGCGGAGTTGCACCAGAAACTCCTTGGCCTCTTTGGCCCTGTCAGAAAGTCCATTCAGGGCCTGGGAAAGCTGGCTCTGCAGAGAGAAAAGGGAAGCCATGGAGCTGGAATCACACAAAGCCACTCAGTGCTGTTTTCAGAGCGAAAGTTCCCAAGACCCCGAGTCACCAACCTCCTCAGAGTCCTTCTGCCTAAAGTAGAGTCCCTGAGCCAACATCTGTACATGTGGCTCTGGGAACAGCAGGGTCCAGACGCCTCCCAGGGGCTCCTGTATGGTTTCTCCTCAGAAGCTGTCAAAACTTTTGGCCCAGCAAGGGTCTGCCCCAGCTCATATCTACCTAGAAGTCCTCATCCTCTGGGTGAAGTGACCATTTACTGCATGCCTATCTGCTAAGGTCATAAAAACAATGGTGTAGTGTGCTTTCCCAGCATGCATGGGGCCCTGAGTTCAGAACTAATGCAAAACTGTGAATCAGATCATCTGCATATCATCAATACCGCTCAGCCTAAAGGGCTGTTGGTCTGGTATCAGGTCAGGAAGAGTGAAGAGAATCCAGAACAAGATGGAGAAAGAAAGGTCAGGTTCTGCTGTGATACCCTGAGGCCCTTAAATGTAATGACAAGCGGAGGGCAGGACGCCATGCCACCTGCCTGCACACAGATGTCCTCGTTCTTCGCTCAAGTCAGGCCTGTTGCCCTAACTGCTGGCCACACCACCTCTGAGTCGACTCTTTGTGAGATCCCACACCCCCACACCCACATAGGAACATTCCATTGGGCAGGCGGTGTGAAGCACATGCCCACTCAGCCTTGTTGCTTCCTGGGTGCCCACAGGATTGCTGGTGGGCATTGAGGGGGGGGCTCAGTGGAAGTCGGCTGGGGCTGGACAGGTCTGGGAAAGCATCTGCTTTTCTGCTGACCCAGGACCCATATGGCTGGGGCAGCCCCTCTTATCTGGTGCCTGACTTCTGCTAGGTGTGGGGTCTGCTAACTTGCATGTCGCTGCCAGAGTGGTGTGGGGTGGGGGTGGGGAGGAGCGTGAGTTCCTGTGGCATTGCTGAGCATCCAAGCGAGCATCCGACTCTCCCGCCATGAGACTTCTTCTTACTAGGGAAAACACACTCCTGTGGAAGTCCGTTCCTTCCTGCAGCTCTCCCTGCTTGCAGCCATCGGCACTTTGTGTGACACACACTGCCTTCTCCTGGCAGCCTGGCATAGCCATCCATCCCTCACATAGTGACACGCCCCCTTTCCCACAATGCCTTCTGTGAAAACTGAGCCCCACTCTCGGCCTTGTTCATACTGTGCCTCATCTCCCCTTTCCACTCAGCAAAACGACAGCCTCATCTCCCCTTTCCACTCAGCAAAACGACAGCCTTAATTCTATCCTTTGGTGCTCGAAAGAGTTTTTTCTCCTCTTGCCTTATTAAATGCAAACTTGGGCATTGATTCTCCTTGGAAATGCGCATGCCCAATGCTGAGTGGAAGCAAAGTGGGGTGGTAGAAAGAACACACTTAGAAGGAGTCCCTTACTGATCACGACCTTGCAAAAGTTACCCCAGCCTGAACTAGTCCAATAGGAAAAATGAGAATAGTGACAATGCTTTGTTCCTGGGCTATTGTGAGGCATGAGTGTGTTAATCTGTGAGAAAGTGCTTGCTAATCAAGGGGAGTGATTAAAGGAACTGTTCTGAACTCATAAATGCTGCGGGATACTGGCTGTTCAATCCTTCATACATGGTTTTACTGCCTCCGTAAAATGAGAGAAATCCTGCTAGAGTACTCTGGGGTATTGTGGGCATTGCATGAGACACTACATACATGTAAAGCCTGCAACCCTGCCAGTATAGAGTGCATGATGCATGTTTAGAAAATGTTGGCTGGCATTCAGCTTCATTTGCTTTTTTAAAACTAGTTAGTTAATCAGTTTGGTACATACTCTTACTACGCAGCTTGGACTCATAGTGATCCTCCTGTCTCAGCCTCTCCAGCACTGGGATTGTACAGCCTAGCATGCAATACCGGAGATCAAACCTGGACCCTCGCAATTGTCAGCCAAGTGCCTAGACCGCTGGGCTATCTCCCTGCCTGTCATTTGCTTTCTTTATTCCCACTCACACAAACATCTGTGGACGGGAGGGCTGTGGAGCTCAGATTCCTGGAATGAATGCATTAGAGAATATCCGTGGTCACTTGGGCTTCCTTCCTGTGCTCAGGCTGCAGCAGGATAGACCAGTGCAACTAGGAAAGAACACCAAGGGTGCCTACAGTTGCAAAAGGCCGCTCAGGTCTTTATTAGTGGGCCTTAGCTGCTTTGCCATTTAGGGTGAGAATGTCTCTGTGAGAATGCTTTCCAGGAGCCCAGGAAACAGAGGAGGAAAAGAGGGTGTCGCATAGAAGCACAGCTATACAGTGAGAGGCATACCGTATTTTGCAATATTTGTTTTTCAGGTGAATTTGTTTTTCACTGCTGCTTTTAGAACTCACATCTCCTTTTTGCTGATAGATGAAAACCACCAGCTTTCTTCCCTTTTCATTATAACCTGTGCCTTGGACACAGGCACTGGGAATTTTGAACAGAGAAACTAAATTCATTTGGCTACACAAAAATGTACTCTTACTTTGCAACCTTGCAATTAATTGTGTTTGTATAACGCAAGTCAGACGTGACATACGTACAGATGTGGTGACAGGTGTTGCTGCATGCTTAGAAAAAGATTATTATTAAATAGTAGGTAGAGTGCTGACTTCTTCTAGGAGCGTATATTGCAAAATAACAAAAAACTGCAAGAATGGATTTGTGTCCATTTCCTCTCTGTGTATCTATGTTCAGCCCTAGCGCTGCTCACCTGGCTAATGGTAGTCCTGGTACTTGGTAACCAACTGCGTTATTGAGATAAAGACCTAGAAACCTCTCTCCTAATCTGTGTTCTCTTGTAGAAACCAAGATGGAGCAATGGGAAGTCCTAGAAAGGCATTTATCATGGAAGACATCCCCTTTAGTAGGGATTTATATGGGCGTTGTTTTTATAGGATAGTCTTTGGATCCCATTTATAAAGCCTGTCGGATGCGGCAGAATTTACTCTTGATGGATCTGGTTTCCTAGGAACATTTCAATTCCAGGTTTGTGCTCACAGAGGTGTTTCTGTATTCAGGACCACAGAGCCGCCCTGTGAATTCGCCAGGAAGTAGAGATGCATGGCGCATTTTCATTACAGGATCTCTGGGTGTGCACGTGGCCAGCAGAGTGACAAGGTTTGGTCCCACGAGCTGGCTACGGTGCCTCTGCAGCTACACGCTTGGGTCTTGGGTATTTGTTTTCTAATCTACTGAAAAAGTGTCAGCGTGAAGGAGAGTGGAAGAATGACAGCGCTGCGGGAGCACGGCCCCATTTCCAGTCCAGTTGTTCTCAGCCTGCTTGGAGAGACCAAGGCTCCCAGGAGGACGGCAAAGCGGAGCCTGAAAGAGGGCGGGCGGTGTCTCCTTCCTTTAATCCACTGTAGGCATCTTGCACTTGCCACTATCCCCTCAATTTACTCTGAGTAGTGGGTGAAACTTTATGGCTATTTGGAATCTGAGGTCACAGGGATGGAACAATAGAATCAATCTCGGTCGGTATAAGACAGAAGAGGCTGCAAATGCAACAGCAGTTCGGTGGCCCCAGAAATGACACCACCACTGCCCTCAGGTCAGTGCTCACCCTTTGGGCACCGCAGGCATCACTGGGCCTGTGAGGCAGAGCCCGCTCAGCCTTCTTCCCAGGTGCCAAGGGAAATAAATGGCAAACACTGGAAAGGACGCCCTTGCTACCCTGGGCACTGAGGGAAGGCACTTGGAAGAACAATTGTTCTAAGCAAATACCGAGTTTTAGTCTCATTACATCACTGATACACAATCAAAATGCAGATGCAAGAAGCTGCAACGGTCACAGTGGCTTGGCCATTTGTTATGAATCAGGAACTCATAGATGTTTTAAACATGTGTCCTACTTAATCTCTGCTGGATGAGAGCATCAGAAAGGAGACACATGAGTTCAAGTCCTCCCACACACATGGGGGAGGCAAGATACGGACCCTAGTGTGATACTGGAGTCATGCTTTTTGCTCTCCGATCCCAGAGAAAGGAATAAAAACGACCTGTGGTGCAAGTGTGTGAAACTAGGGCAGGCGAGCTGACCAGGACTTCAGGAGGCAGGGGAGGTGGAGGCTCAGGCCCCTTGGGTGGCTCAGCTTGAAAGTTCCCAGGCAGGTGGCACCAGTGGGCGCTCGTTCCTTTACCTCACTCTGCTGTCTGCCCAAGATCTCAGGCCAGTAGGGGCCAAGCTAGCACTGGACCCAATGCCAAGCTGCTCTCTCCTCTCCACAATGCCCCCGTCTTTGACAAGGGTTCTTTTCAAACTGAAAGGGAGGAAGAGAGGAAGGAAGGAAGGAAGGAAGTACAAAAAAACAAAGGAAAGGAAAGAGAGGCAAGCAGGGAGGGTTTGACTACAAGAGGAGCCCAGAAAAGCCCAGGCTTACTGCTACGTGGAATGTTTAGGGTCTACTTTTCAGAACAGTCTTTTCTTCCTTTCTCCTACCCTCCCTGCTTCCCTCTCTTTTCTTTCTTTTTGCCTGCCTGCCTGCCTGCCTGCCTTCCTTCCTGCCTGCCTTCCTTCCTTCCTTCCTTCCTTCCTGCCTGCCTGCCTGCCTGCCTTCCTGCCTGCTTGCCTGCTTGCCTGCCTGCCTGCCTCTCTTCCTCCCTTTCAGGCATTCTGTGCCTGTGCTAGGATGGGAAGCAGCCCTCAGAGGCCAGCCTGCCTGGACATGCCAGCCCGCTGCTGAGCCCAGCGGCAGGGCGGGGTCAGTAAACAGGCTGGGAGCCACTGGCCTAGCAGCTGAAGCACACAGCCCAGGGAAAAAGTAGGTGTGTGTGTGTGTGTGTGTGTGTGTGTGTGTGTGTGTATTAGTGGGAGTGTTGGAGTGTATGTGCATGTGAATGTATGCATGTGAGAGGGGGTGGATTGCTATGCGCGAGTGAATGTGGACAGGAATGAGTGTGAGAATGGGAGTGTCAGGGTGCACACGTCTGCAAGAGCACATGCAAGTGTGCTGTCCCCTCTGAGGAGCACAGGGAGGCTCCTGCCTTGGGGTGGCCTCTGGATGGGGTGGTTTGTCAAGCTGACGCTTATTACTAACTGGGTTATGGCAAGATTCCCTTCTTGCCTAAGCTCCAGCCAGGTCCTTGGAGCCTCTTCTCCACTAGGCCCTAACCTTTGTCTAGCAAGATCTGAGCAAACCCTAAGATGCTCTTTAACAGCTAGAGGCTTCAGTCCAGCCCGAGCCTCACCTCCTTAAAGCACCTGCCTTAGAGACTCAAGTTTGATGAGAAGGTGTACTGGTGTGTGTGCGCCAGCCCAGCCCTGACTTGCAGGCCCCTGTGTCCTGGTCTTTGTGGCAGAGGAGGAGCCTGACTTCAGGCAGCGCCAGTCAGCAGACTCTGATTGGAGACTGAATGCAGGGCCTTTGGACCGAGCTACTATTCCTCCTTAGGCCTGTTTATTTTGAGACAGGGTCTCAGGAAGTCCAAAAGTCGCCCAGCCCAGGCTTGAATTTGCCCCATCCAGCGATGGCCCTGGGATTAAAGGTACAGACCTCACCATGTCTATTGTGAACCCATCTCTGAGCTGCGTGGAGGGCAAAATGAACTTGTGATGCAGCACGTGGTTGCATGCGACCCCCACCCCAGCCCCTGCCCTTCACCGCTACGGCTGATTGCTTAAACATTTACAGCAGAAGTACCTGCTCGGTGCCGTTTACCTCACTGTTTAAACCATAAAAGCATATTAGAATCGCCATTATTCTACCAGTAGCAACTGAGTCAGATAGAGGGGGCAATGGGGACAAATACGGTGTCAGAGCTGAAGGTAGACTTCAAAGTCAGACAGCTTTAGGGGTAAGTTCCAGCATCTTGCTGGCTGTGTGAGTGATCGAGGGCTCCTTAGTGGTGATGGATACTGAGCGGCTCAGCCCAGGAGCCTCTCTAAAAGGCCAGCATCATCCCAGCTGCTGGGAACGGTGGCTGCTGACAGGTGACACCAGGAATTGCCCTTGACCATAGGGACCTGTCCTGCTGACATCTATACTCCTTCCTAGGTGTGTCCAGTGTCCAGTGCACAACTGGGGCCCCTTCCTTGATGTGGGGACGGTGCTGAAGCACTATGCAGCTGCAGAGTTCTTGGCTGAGGCCGTGGCAGGCCGGCTCCATCCTCTGTTCAGGGCTAGCTCCTTCACTTCCTTATAGGGGGATCTGCCAAGAGCACTCAGTGGTTACCCGCTTTTCTCTAGCTCCCAGGGTCTGTGTCCAGGATACCCAGGCCAGAATACTCAGCCTCTGTTTCCTTCTGTGAGACATGGAGGTGAGAACAGTGACTGCTGTGGTCGGCATTATCTGAAACCGTGTTTAGAATGTTCTTCTGCACAATGCTAAGCATGTTGTGAGAATTCGATAGATGCTGTTAGTAGTGTCATTTTCCTAAGAATAGTCTAAAAATACACATCCATAAGCTCTTGCAACATTGTCATACCCATGTCCTGGTTTGTGCCTTGGTCAGTTATAATTATTCTAACATTGGAGTAGATCGGATGTAGTGTTGTTCATAACCACTTGGTCCCGTTCCATTTTGTCCCCCAATTGTCACAATGCTGTACCCCAGTGTCTCAGGGGCCCATGTGTAATGGTTAATGCGTAGTGTCTACTTGAGAAGTTTAGAAGCTTAACTAAGTGATCAGCAGGGGGCCGGGGTCCTCCTGTGCAAAAGAGGGCACAGAGATGGTGTGAGCGTTCCACCCGCCCTAGGACGAGTGGCCTGCTTACAATAAAAGGCAAGAATGGAGGCTTACCCTCCCTCACGTCTTGCTCTTGCTGCTTTTGCTGTCTTCTGCCACCATAAACTGTTGCCCCTCAGCCAGGCCACCCTGCCTTGGAGCCAGCTGAGTATGGACTGAAACCAATAAACCTTTCCCTCTTTAACTTGGCTGTCCATTATTTTGTCCCAGCAAGAAGTGAAACGTAACTAAGACACCATGGGACTTTTGCTAGTCTAAGAGACACTGATTTTCTGTTAACTTTTTTCTCCTTGTCACACAAATCAGCGGCTGATTGATAAGTGCTCAACCGTAATGCCACAGATACATTTTGATTTATAATATTTGCTAATTATGGTATGAATACCACATGGCTTTTAGACTACTACAGTGGCATCACTGAACACGAAACTGACGAGAGATTTTGGCTCTTTTGACTTGGGAGCAACCCAGCTCAGCACACTCTTGTGTCTATCCTACAGAATGCCTTGAAATGGAAAGGCACGAGGAACAGAACCTCCGACTGCCTCCTGTCACATAACGTGAGCAACAAATAGATTTTTATTTGATAAACCTCTGAGAGGTTGGGTTTTTTAAAATATATTTTTAACAGTACATGTTTGTAGAACAGAAGGATTACTTCATTGCATGCGTGACACTGAGTACATTCTCCCTCCCTTTCCACTTCCCTTCCTCTCCCCACCCTCTACCCTATTTTCCTATTCAGAAGATTTTCGAAACCATGCTGCTAAGATGTCCCTCTGTGGAATTTTCACTGAAGGTGACAGGAATGGTACACTTGCGTTCATTTTTTATAATCAGGTGGGAAAAGAACGGAATCTCCTTTTATAAATTCATAATTAAATATTTACTGGGGGGATTCTTTTTTTTTTTTTTTTTTTTTGGTGGAACAGGGGATTGAATTCAGGCCCTTGTGCTTGCCAGGCAAGCATTTATTCTACTG
>NDGM011027322.1:0-15040 GCA_002564305.1 Octomys mimax
TGGTTTGAAACTGTCTCATTGCTATTTGTTTCTCAATAAAATTATGGGGAAAAAAAATAAAAAAAAAAGAAAAAGAAAGGGTCTGTTGCTTCCCTTGGAGGAGAACCAATTTACCGTGTGTCCTCTCACACGACTTTTGGGATTTAAGTTCAGCCTGTCAGCCTACTGCATGCTGAATGCCATTGAAGTTCTGGGGACACAGGTGGGAGGAATACGAGCTCTCACGAGCCCATCAGTGCTGCAGCTGTGAGGTGCAGGGGCAGGGGTAGCACCTCACACATCTCTGTGAAATTAGCACATTTACGGACTTTAAGAAGTTCTAGGTATCAGGCAGCAAGTTAAAGGCCATTCACTTTTGATAGCATATACTGTATTTAAGATCCTCTTCAGGGAAGGCCAAAGCTGCAGTGAGTTGATAAGCTGTATATTTTACCAAGGTTTATTTGAGAGTGAGGGTGACCCAATGTTGTTGCACCTGGTTCTTAATAGCATCCTTGCTCCCCAGAAAGCTGGTCCCCAATGGATGATGGCTGCGGTAATAAGGAAGTGCATCTGGGTGAAAGAAACTTAGGATCCTGGCACATCGTGAGAAGAGGGGACCACAGTGATGCTGCCTGCCTCTACGGCCAGTGAGGTAGGTGTGGAGGTCGGCACATGGGGTTTGTTTTGCAGCGTCTTGGAGGTCAGTGCCAGCAACATCACTTTTTGGCCTTTTCTGTAATTTCTCCATTTCCTTTTCCCACCTTGCCCTTCCCAGTGTGGCAATGTGGGCAGGAGCTTTACAGGAAACTATTAGTTTGTAATTGCCGTTCCACTGTAAAGTTCTCCTTGAGCTCCCCCGTAGGCAGGCATATTGTAACTTATGGCAGCTGAAATTCTGTTATGCAGTATCCTCTTTGACTATTCAACAGTCACCTGTTGTTAAAGAAATTTGGAGAGGAAGTGACTTGCTTTGTTAGAGGTTAGCTAAGCTTATGCGTAGCAACGTCCTAAAAGATAGAATAAGAATTTTTCGGACAAGCGTGAAGAAAGAGTCAGTGCCAAGAGAGGAGAAAAAGAACACTCTAGAAGCACCCTCATTCCAAAACCTCGCAAGTGGGATTGGCTTAGCAAGAGTTGATCTCTGAACAAAATCAACTCAAAGTCTTTTTCATATAATATACTAAAAGTAGATACTATTTATTAGACATCTGTTGTTAAGCAGATCCATATATTATCATAAATGTATCTTTCTGTATAATAATAAGATATTATTTCGAGATAGCTCAGTGTCTTAAGCACCTGCCTGGCATGAGTAAGGTTCTGAGTTCAATCACTGGTACAAACAAACAATCAAATATATTATTTGCATTTGTAGATAAAGATAGAGACAAAGGTTCAGAGAGGTGAATTGACTGCCCAGAGTCACAGGGTCAGTACATGCGAGAAACCAGACCCTGTCCTGCATCTGTTTGTCTAGCATCAAAGCCTAAGTTTTAAAATTTTTCTAGCCAAGGCCCACAGCTCTCTGTGAGTGCTGAAATCACTTAGGTCATTTTCTTGACCTCATCTCTGAGATTTTGAATCAGCTGGCCTGAGACAGGAATTCAGATGAGACAGTTTTCAGTTAGATTTAGAATCTATTCTAAGGAGTCTCCAGAGCATCTTTGCTAAAAAAAAAAAAATTAGATTCTGATGTGATAAGCTAGATGGGCCAAAGATTCTGCACTTCTAACAAGCTCTTAGGTGAGCCCAACATCTGTGGGCCACACTCTGAGTGGCAAGGACCTGCATTCCTGAACTTTTCTTGATCCAGTTCTCAATCTTTGCTGTACAAAAACTCATAGAGGGAAATTAGAAAAAAAAAATCATGGGTCAGCCTGCGTCTCTGCAGTATTGGGACAGAGTCATCCAGCTGGCCAGTACGGCTCCCAAACTGGGTTTTCTAGTGAGGATTTATTTCTCAGTGCATGTCCTCAGATCACCCACTTTTAGATAATTTGGGATGAGTTAAAAAAAGAAAATTTTATGGCACCTCCTAGAAGTTGAATCAAGGGCTCAAGACCAACTTCAAAGTGTAGTTTAAAATGTTGTTTTCACTCCTTCAGGAAAGGAGAGCAGGTTCAGTTCTTTACCGGTATCTGATATCTAATTTACCTACTAGCCCTACTAGCCCAACTGCTGAAAAATCCTGAAATTTGTTCTAGTGTTGTTCCTCAACTTGGAGTAGAAGTTTGCTAACTGACCTTCAGGTGCGCTGGATTCTGAGAAAACCATCCTAGGACTCTCCTATGTTGACACTCAGACTCTGTACAGCTGCAAGGGAACCACAGCAGTTGTAGGTAGTAGCCCATTCCCTATCTGAAACCCCAAAATCTAAGCCCTGGCCTGGGCAGGCAGTGAGTATTATTTTAAGAAGACCTTCACCATTTCTAAGGTTCAGTGGCTGGTGGCAGCAGCCAGTGTGGACTTGGTGATAGGGACCATGAGGGAGGGGGTGTGTGGCTCCATGTTTCCAGGGTGCTGGGACTGCCCTGGTGGGCGAAAGCAAAGCTGTCATTAACAGATTGTCTAAGACACCTTTTCCACGAACCACAAGTTGCCCAGAGTCACATGGGCACCACGAGCTCTTCTGGAGGGGAGCCACACACACACACACACACACACACACACACACACACACACACGCAGAAGCACCAAGACCTGCTTTGAACTTGGCGATGGCGCTGAAGAGTGCCGCGGCCCTCTCTGAGCAAGCATCGATGAGGCTGACGGTGTCATGGCCGCTGTGGAAAGCCACCTTGCAGAAGGTGCAGAGCAGCTGGTTGTCGCTGCGGCAGTACTCGCTGATCCGGCTGGATGGGTGCTGGATGCAGATCTTCTCGTCCTGGTCCTCAGGGCTGGTGTCCACGAAGACGTGGTCCTGCATCGAGACGTCAGAGTGGAAGGCCTTGAGGCACTCGTTGCACAGGTTGAGGCGGCAGGTGGTGCAGCGCTTGTAGGCGATCCGCCGGTTGCGGCAGACCTGGCAGAGGATGGGCCCCGAGGAGCGGTCGAAGCGCCACTTGAGGTAGCCATGCTCCTGCATGTAGCGCTTAGTGAGGCGCCCACGCAGGTAGTTCTCGGGCAGCCGCATCTTGTGGCTGTAGGGCATGCAGTGCGAGCGGTTGCACACGGGGCAAATGAGGATGAAGAAGTTCTCGGTGACTTCTGCGCGTTTTTGCAGCCGCCGCAGGCACTTCTCACACAGGCTGTGGTTGCAGGGCAGCATAAAGGAGTGCAGGCGCAGCCGGTTACACATGGGACAGCTGAGGTGGTCGACCAGATGGCTGCTCACTGGCACGGCCTTCACATCGTCCACCTGGGTATCGCTGCTCCCCACACGCAGGGCAGTCTTGGATCTGCAGGAAGAAGAGAACAGGAGAGCTTGCTCTGTTTCTCAGATGTGCAGGTGGAATGGGGAAGATAGGGGCTCCTGCCTGGGTGCTTGGCCTCTAGGCTGCCCCCTCCATCTTTTAGCTGGGTACCTCTCTGCATATTCCTTGTGCAACTGGCACCCATGCCCCAGCAGTTGTCGAGAAGATTAAAATTAACATAAAACTCTGAGGACTGAAAGCATTTCCCGGAAGAGATCTGCAATTTGACAGCAAGAGTAGAGCAGCAGAATGGCCTGGAACTGTCAGCTGGGCTTTGGGGTTCCTTTGGGTATCAGTGATGTTATGGAACCCACAAGGGCACTATGACTGTGATGGATCCAAACAGGCAGAACCATTTCATAATACTGGAACTCAGACAAGAACATTCTCCAAATCAGAAAAATGGCCACTTTCCCATGTGGATAAATAGGCATGATGGCTACCAGTTCTTCTCCCCCCCAAACCACTCCATACTCCATTGCAGACTCTGGCTCGCTTACTCTGTTCTTCTCATCTTCTATTATGATAACCAAAGTTTTACTCCCATGTTTCACTTACTGCAAACCAAACCTATCATACACTATTGATGCCGTCTTACACAGGTACCTCCCACTGGCTCGTGGATAAGTTCCCACATTGAAATGAGCCCATAAAACCAATGCTGCCCAGTGCAAGTGTGTCCTTGTTGGGTGCCTAGAGGGCATCTACATTATTATTATTATACACAGGAAGGAACACACTATTCCCCAGGGCACCAGCAGGTCAATGCCTGAGTCAAGACTAGAACTTTCTTATATGATCTCACTCCCAGACCAATAGGTAATAAGTGACACCCATCTCTGAGAACAGTTTCTTAACCTCCTTCATCTTAAGTTTCTCATGTTTATACCAAAGCTCACAATACTACTTGCCTCATGAAGTTTTTCATAAAGTCTAAGTAAGCTAATTCATGGCACATGATTAGCTGTGGATAGATTATAAGTATTGAACAAATGTGGCCGCAATCATTACTCTGCCTACTACCAGCTGCTTATGTGCATAGCACAGAGAGATTCCACAGTGGAGGAGAGTAGTGGTCAAATCCCTGGAAGCCTGTACTTTTGTGGGATTGTGTGTGTTAAGATTATTTATCTAATGGCTGAGGCTGATTTCCTATGTTTATTTGGAAGAGTGATGGATGAAGTGAGAAAATTCTAGTAAAATTTAAGTTTATGGCCTAAGAAGTTACAATCAATGTGAACAGATGCATGACCTGCGGCTACTCTTGTCTGTGCATAGCAGTGTTTGTACTGGTGTTGACACCGGGCTGTGTTCCCTTCTGCCTTTGCCTTTCTGCTTTTCCTATATCTCTGTCTTCTTCCCTGCTCTCTTGGCCAAGGAACTCTCAAGCATACTGCAATGAGTGGCTCTCGGGTGACAGTCCCCCTCCTATAGACAGTCTCCCTCCTATAGACTCAAGTACCTGGGAGTTTTCTTTTCTAGGACAGTGGCGGCAAACCTATGGCATGCATGCCACAGTAGGCTGTTTGTTTTCACTGAGTGCTCTAAAATGTTCACCATCACCCTCCTAGGATGCAAGATGGTAGGCTCTGTTCTCTGCTTCTTCTCTGCTTCCCAGCCTTCTGCTTGGGCTGGAAGGACTGCCTGGAGGTACAGGTCTCCCACATGTCTGGTAGCTGGATGGACTCCCTTTAGTTTGTCAAAAATGTAGGACTCTCGGAATCAATATATACCATAAAGGGAGACAGTGTGAGAAGTCAGGAAGAGAGGAAGGGAAGAAAGGAGAGGTCTTGGAAGAGAAAAAAGGAGCATAGGCTTGACAAATGGAGGCCCAGTAAGCTGTGGTAAAGATGAGGAGGGAAAAGAGAAAAAGTATGAGGCTGAGATGATGGGTGAAACTAGAGTGGGGGCAGCTGCTGGGCAGGAGAGGCAGGGGCAAATGCGAGGCAGGAGCATAGAAAGCAGAGAGGAGGCCAGTTGGAGGTCAGGCCCCAAGATGCTGACCGTCTGGCATTCGCACTGCCCCCACCCAGAGTCAGGTGTGAAATGGGCATCCAGGGGCCTGGTTCTATGCCAAAGCAGTCAGCCAGCCCAGCAGCCTTGTCTTCCCGCTGGGCTATCCTGTCAGTTTTAGGCCTGTTCTCCTTGTACTTGGGTTCTCACCTGGCTGGCGAGGTTCCCAGGTTCCCACCTTACCTACTCCAGACCATTCTGTACATTAAAATCACCTGAAGGAGGCAGAATTTTATGATTCTGATGCCAAATTCGTACTTTTAAACTAATAAAAGTCACAGTGTTGAAGGGTAGGGACAGGCATCAGAATATTTTAGAGCTCCCCAGATGATATCAATGAACAACAAAGTGTGGGAGCCATTCTTGCCCTAGACAATGTCCCACAGTCGCAGTGCCCTCCCTCCCTGCTGAAAGAAGCACAGTGACTCCCCAACGCTGGATCACATAGAATGGGAAGTGCAGAGCAGACTCCTACCTTAAAGTTTGTAAACGAGAGGGCCATGGGTGGTGCATAGCAGTTATTAGACATCTGCTAAGTGCCTGAACGTGCAGAGACCATATTCATCCTCCAAACCCAAGCCTTTGCTCACAAAACTGCTTTGCCAGCCTTGAAATCCTTCAAATATGCCTCCCCTTGTTCTCTCTCCTAATCTTGTCATCTATCTTGCTGAGTTATGATCTTTCTTCCTCTGAGAAACCTATCAGGACTATACCAGACTCCCCTCATATATGACATAAAAAGGCTAGTTTGGTAGAGCAGGAAGAGGATATACAGTGCCTGGCAAGGAGGACTACTGCCACAACTGAGTGATCAAGAGGCTGTCTGCTATCATTTCTGGTTGAGAAAGGAGAGAATGCTATTAGGAGTTCAAGGGAGCCGGGGGTACTTACATAGATTGCAAGGGTCAACCATTGGTCAACCAATGAATTCCTATCATTTTGTTTAGTGAAATTCTGTGTCATTTCTAATTTTTCATTACTGTGTTTTATATTCTCTTTTAAAAAATTTAAAAAGTGACTCATAGAAATTCTAACTTTTCCAATAAGTATTTCAGATATTAAAAGTTCATAGTAAGGACAACAATTTATATTGTTCAGAGTGCAAAATTCATATATCAATCCTCATACCTACCCTATGATGGCAGGTATCATTGTCTCTATTTTTTAGTACAACACTTTAAACTTAAGAGCATAAGTTTTGCATAAAAATCCAAACTGGATCTTACTAGCTGTGTGATCCTGGGCATCTTAACCTCGAAACTCAGCTTTCTCAGGGCTCCAGTGGGTATAGGGTGCGAGAGCAGGTTCCACATGCAGTACCTGGCAAGTAGCTTACACATGAAGTGTAAGTTGTTACTATCTGGTACAGTTCTAAAGTTGGGGTTCAGAAAAGGTCAGCACTTATTTTCATAGTTAAGGGAGTTGGCTTTGGAACTCAGGGTCTAGATGTATTTTTTTCAACTTTTTTTTTTTTTTTTTGTATTTAATACAGGGTCTAAAGGGTCTCATTATGTAGATCAGACTCATAGTGATCTGCCTGTGTTTAGCCTCCCAAGAGCTGGGATTACAGGCGCGTACCACCATGCGCAGTCTCAGTCATCATCTCAGCACATCCTGGGGTGGGGTCAGCATGGCACACTGGGTATCAAACCCTGGCCACTGTGCTCTGCCTAAGCAGGCGCTTTGGTCCACTGAGCTTTCTGGAAGGCCCTTAGACATGGTTTTTGAGAATAGCCTTAATTGCTACAGAATTCTTGACCTCTCCCTTTCAAATAAAGCAGTGGACTCAGAGAGGCATTGGCCTGCTTTGGGACTCCATAGCTGGTATGAAGTCCCCAGTTTTCCCAAGCCAGTGTGGTCCCATCTTGAATGCCAGGCACTTACGACATGTGGATGCTCTTGAGGCGGCCCTTGCGGAATATGATGGTGGCATTTCGGCAGCAGCGGCTCTCGTAGTAGTGGCACTTGATGTTGCTGCTGGCTGTGCAGCAGCACTTACAGTTGGGATCATTGGCCCAGGAACAGCAGCACCAGTGGCAGTTGGGGTTCTCTGCGCAGGTACAGTGGCAGAACTGACAGTTCCTCTCGTCCTTGTAAGGGCAGGGGAAGCAGGTGCAGTTCCGTTCCGAGGTGAAGATGAACTTGCAGCACAGACAGGAGCACAAATGAGGACAACATCTCTGCCATGTACAGCATGGGGAGCAGACACACATAGCACCATCCATGGTGTCTCTATGACTATCACCTGGTCCGCAGGGCACCGGGCACCTTCTCTACCAGAGTTCTGCTGTCACTTCTCCAATGGAGGAATCCCTCCCACTCATGAGGCCTTCAGGTTGGGGTTGCAGGAAGTTGGCTGTTTATGAGGCCTTCACAGTTGTTGTCCCTACTAGCAAGCCCATGGGATGGCTTTTACATACACTTGCCTGAGGGCATTTGCTTATGTCACAATCCCTGTCTCCCTACTATATCTGACCATGCTGAGTAGTAGGGAGATGGCTCCTGGGAGTGAGTGGTGGCACAGGTGGGTTCATGCTCCATGTCAGTGGCAAACCTCTGGTACACCTGCTGCTGTATGCTGCTTGTCAGCATTGGAAACGCTGAAAGTTCCGCCATCGCTCCAGAGCAGAGGTGATCCAGTATGAATCCTTCAGGTTTGGCTGTCCCTTGTCACCTTCCAGGTTATGGGATAGATTTTATAAGGCATTTCTTGTTGCTTGTTGCTTTACCTAGAGTTTGGGCAAGTTGAGTACAGGCTATGTCTTCATCTACTGAAAGACTGGGATATGATTAATTAGAAAGATCAGCATGGTTTTCCTCTCTGTGGACTTTTTCTGCACTGTTATAACTCTATTTGATGAACAAAGCACAGTGCTTACAAAGAATAGTGATGTCACACTTAAAGAGATGTCACCATATGGAAAAATAATTAAAGGATCAAATGTTGTGGGCTCACTGAAGTACTTCTTTCAGTAATCATTGATTTTGTCAATCACTGCATAGTTACTGCTGATATTTATGGAGCTTTGTAACAAGTCACTCAGAGTTAGTTCTTGACTTTTTTTTTGAGCTTCCTGGAGTTTTTCTGAGGCTCGGGTTCATTTCCTTTCCCTTCCCTCACCCCCACCACTAGCCCTTTCATCCAGGCTAGAGCTCTATATAGAATTGGTAACTTTCATTAGCATATACTGAGAACCCCTAGAAAGAAGTCCCTATATGTCTTAGTTACTCTTCTTTCAGTGCTGGGACAAATACCTGACACCCAAATTTGAGGAAGGAAAGGTTTGTTTAGCTCACAGTTACTGAAGGTTTCAGTCCATACTCAGCTGGCTCCAAGGCAGAGTGGCACAAGGCAGAGAACAACCTTTCGTGGTGGAGGCAAAGAGCAAGAGCTCAAGGGAGGGGTAGCAGCAGCTCAGGCAGCTGGCTTCTCTTCCCTCCCTTCACTGAAATGCAAATTACCTCCCAGGGCAGGTGCAGCATCCACACCCACAATAATCAAACACAAGCTCCAGAAGCTGCCCCAAGACTGCATGAGGCTTTGGGGGGACACCTAGACAGAAACCATAACACTATATTTTTAGGGGAGAATTTTATTTTCCTAGTTGTGAACCTTGCACAGATTAAAAGAGCAGAAACCTCATAGAAACCTTACTATGATACAAACAGTCTTACTAGTTTTCCAAAAAAGCAGAAGGGAGGGCTGAATTTGGACCCAGAAATTCGTTGTATAATTTATTACCTCTCCCTTTGATTATCACTTTTAAAATAGGAAAATCCACTGAGCGTGAATCATGCCAGCCCCACTTGAATTTTCTATTTTCTACAGCCGAATATCCTGGATCAGGATATGTGCCCTATATCTTTTGATAGAACCAATTTAGTAGTGTATGTGCCAGGTTACATTGACACAGAAAAGGGTGAGAAACTTCTTTTCCTCACGTGTTTGAGCAAATTCAGTTTTATCAATATTCTCTCCAATCCTGGGGGCACGGAAGGTTGCATTTCATTCCTAGATTTATGATGCATTGGTATCATTTGTCTCTGTAAGTCCCCTTTTCCCTCCAATTTCTTTAAAATTTTTCTATTGAGATAAATTTACTTGCCATTAAATGCTCAATGTTAAAGTGAACAATTCACGGTTTTCAGTATGTTCTTGAGTCTGTGCAACTCTCTCCTTTGTCTAATTCCAAAACACTTGGTGTCACTCTCAGATGTCATTAGCAGTCACACTCCTGCCTTGGCCCCAGGCCTTCACTTTTCTGTTTATAGATTTATGTATTGGGGACACTTCCCATAAAAGGTGTGATGTGTGATTTTGTGTATGGATTCTTTAACTTAGAACAGTATTTTCTGGACTCTTCCATGTTGTAGCACATGTGAGGATTTAAGTTTTCACTGTTAGAAGTAAGTTCCTGTAAGCGTCTATGTACAAACTTTTACATGATACCCATTTTTGGTTCTCTTGGATATGAGTAGAGCTGCGGTATCATCTAACAGCTCTGTACAACTTTTTGAGAAAATGCCAGGTTGATTTTCAAAGTGGCTGCACAATTTTACATTCCTACTAGCAATGCAAGAAGATTACGGTTTTTCCATATCCTTATTCAAACTTGTCATTATCTTCTTTGCTCTGATTTTAGCTATCATAGGATATATGAAGTGGGATTGCACTGTGTTTTAGATCTGAATTTTGCTAATGGTTTTTGATGTTGAAACTTCTTCATATACCATTTGTACAGTTTTGGAGGACTGTCTCTTAAACTTTAAGATTTTTTTTTTTTTTACTATTGATTTTTAAGCACCCTTTATATAGTCTGGATCATGGATGACAAACACACCAGTTAAAAATTATTTTCTTCATTTTCTAGGTTGCTTTTCATTTTAAATAGTGTCCTTTTTTAGGAGGAGGGGTCTACAGATGAGAAAACAGAATAGGAGCCTTTTTAGCACTTCTAGCTAATCTTGATTAGAAGGAATAATAATAATGATTAATAATAATAATAATGTTATTAGAGAAATTCTCCTGGGAAGCAAGTCAAGGGAAGAGGTAGAGAGAGAGAAAAAAAACAACAGATAAAGAAAAACACCAAATGGCCTTGGAACTTAAACCAAGAGATGGGAAAAAGAGTTAAGAGGCAGGACGCAGAGAGCAGGCCAAGCGCACAAACGATACACCCCCCTCCGCTGCCAGTAGACTATAGGGAGGCGAGGGGGCTGCCCCACTTTGAGACCGTGTGTGGTTACACTCATGTACTTATGTATTCATTCTACAGTCACTGCGTTCCTCACCATATTAGAGAGTATAATACACATCACACATCTCCTTACTAACTAAGCTAACCTGACTAAGTTACCCCTTTGCTAATTATCTTTGGAGGTCACTCCGAAGATAAGGCCTTAAAAGGTAGGCTAAGAACAAGTAAACAGACAAAAGGAGCTGTCTGCGGGCCTCTGGAAGATACGGCAGTGGGCAGCGGTGCTCAGAAGCACACCCGGTCATGGGAAGTTCCAGGTGGACGAGGAAAGATTGCTTCCCCCACCCCCATAAGAGCAGCTGGAGAAAGGGGCCTCCATCTTTTGGGAGCCCCCTACTCTGATTCATCCTTATCAGGGTAGATATTTATGTGCTCCTTTTCACCCCTTCCTTTCTCTCTTTACAAATAAGGTGTCTTCCTTTTGTTAAACTTTGTGGCTCTAAATTTTTATGGGGGCTGAGTTTATGGTCCTGGGAGGCTGCTTGGACAGCAGCACAGAGGTGTTCGCGCCCCACAGGCAGCATCTTTGGTTCCCTGACCAGGATCTTAGTGTGACACTTTGAATCTAATTAATTGGAATCTAATTAATACCCCCTCTTTATTTTTATAGCTTGCTTATTTGGTGTCATTTAAAAAAATGCTAACTAATTTAATGTCATAAGGATTTATCCCCATATTCATTTGAATAACTTTATAGTTTGAGCTTTTACACTTGGGCCATTGATCTGTTTTGAACTAATTTTTATATTTGGTGGAAGATATGGGCCCAATTTCCTTTTTTTTTATGTGGATATTCTATTGTCCTAGCACCTTGTTGAAAAGATTAATTTTGAATCCTTTGTTGAAAATCTACCAACAACAGGTATATAATTTATTACTGGAATCTCACATCTGTTCTTCTAATAGGTACATATATATTTTTAAATGCTAACCACACTATTAATTACTTCAGATGTGTTGCAACTGGGTAGAGTGTGTTCGTCACAATTTTTTTTAAAGGATGGTCTTGAATATTTCATGTCCCTCATTTTCCATATCAAGTTTAAGATCAGCTTGTCTGTTTCTGCACAAAGCTCATTAGAATCCTGACAGGATTGCATTGGATCTATAGATCAACTTGGAGAGTATTGCCTTCTTGCTTTCTTGTGTTCTATTCAATGAATATAGAATTTTTTTCTCATTTATTTGGGTCTTCCTTAGTTTCTTTCAGCAATATTTTGTAGTTTTCAGTGTATAGGTCTTACACTTCTATGGTAAAATTTATTCCTGTTTTATTCTTTTTATGCTACCATAAGTCAAATTATCTCCTTAATTTTATTTTTGATTGTTCTTTTCTAGTTTGTAGAAATACAACTGATTTCTCTATATCAAACTTGTATCCTGAACCTTGCTGAACTCCATTTATTAGCTCTAATCTGTTCTTATTGAACACATATATAGTCTGCCAAAAATGTATACATACTTTAGGAAATGAAAAATATATGTTTTTTAAACAGAGGGCATTATCCTTGTATGGAGGACCCTAGAGGATGTAACATATTGCAGAAAACCCACTACACTGCCGGCCCTTAGAGAAAGGATTGAAAATGCATGTTCAGCAATCTCAATGACCAAGGTTACAAATGCAACATTTTGCTGTACTAATAAATGCCTGGAAGCTAAAAACCACCACTTTGACCACCTCTTCTAATTATAGAGGTCAAAAGGTAATTGGTGATGATATCTCAATAAATTTAGTATTAAAATATTTGTAAACATTTTTCTTTTCCTGAAGTGTGCATACTTTTTTAAAATTATGAGCAGAATATATTTATTGGGGGAAAGAAAGCTCCTGTCTGAAGTAGGGATAGGAGGGGGGCCCTGAATGGATGGTCCCCAGGAAGCTGTCTCTTCCAGGGACTTTTATAGTGTAAAACCATGTGAGTCTAAGGTGGAGAACATGGGAACTTGTTTAGGTGAGCATGAGGTGGGACAAAACTATGGTCAACCAGTGGGATTACAAGCACCATTGCTCAGGTAAAATTGATTAAGTCCAGGAAGCAAGTCATATAGCAAGTGGGCATGAAGACAGAGCAGGACCTTGTCCGGTAGCTATCTGGTAGTAGTCGGATTAATGATTCTTCCAGGCTTCTTCAGGGTGCTGATCAATCCCAGATGCTAATCTTTAGGGAGGTAAGCATTTGTTCAATTTTTGGTCTTTAGGTCTGGCCCACAGCAGGGGCACCCATCTCTCTCACCATTGCAACATATCTTGTCTTATGTCCTGTCTCCTTGAGGGCTCAGCTCTGTCTGACTCCCTATAAATTTCTATCTAACTTGGCTGCCTGCAACACTCCCAACTCTGAAGAAGTAACCCAAATTGCCATGGGGGAATCAGGAATGATGATTGCTCTGGCTTCTTCAAGCTGAAAAGGGTCATAGTTGTGAACTGGCAGTCAGAGATACGCTCCAGAGGTTCTACCTAAAGGCTCTCAATAGATATCAGGCATTTTTGTCTTGTGTAGGTGGAATAGCTTTAAGTCTGGAGGAGATAAATCCAAAGAAACTATTAAACATGCATGGGCCAAATAATAAGATCAACAAGATAATTATGGATATGGTCAAAATGATTTTTACCAAGGAGACAGCAATGATTTTCCATAAAAATGATAAAGATAAGGTCTGGGGGACTTCAGCACCTCACAGGTGCTGAACAGCTATTGAGACATTAGCAGAAGAATCTGGAATGTAACCTTTTAAAGTTTGTAATTATAAAAAGACTCATCAGAAATTTTTGTAGATCCAGTAGCAGAGATCTCTTAAATGTGGGATTTAATCCCCTTTTTATCTTCCATGGCCACTGGGTATTGTCTCAAATAAACTGGCCTTTTATAGTTCACTAACTCTATTACTACTGGGGACACATGAATTGCCAGACCTGGAGAAAACACTGAGTACTCTCTGGGTGACAAGTGGGGCCACTGGCTGGGTAACTACTGACAAACCTGCATGAGCATCTATCAAAAGTCTAACAGGCTTTCTTCTTAGAAAACAGTTAACATGGGTTCCCTCAGGTGGAGAGGTGAAGACCCATGGTTTTATCAATCTGAAACTTCCTCTGACTCCATCATGAACACTTCTTTTTTTCCTCTCTAGCAGCTTTGGACATTTTTGCTTGAAATGCTCCTTTTCTCTGTCTAGATTTAAGGAAGCATAACTTTCCCCCTGTTTTTCTCACTGGCCTTCCTTCTTGTAGGCTGCTAGTATGACTATTCTAATTTTCTGCCTATATTTTTAGTCTGCATCCTTTCTATTATGAAACACTTTCTGAGCAACTGAGACAAATTCATTCTTGCAAACCTTTCTAACTTCTGCACTTTGTCAGATATTTGGGGCCCACTGAACAAGATATAACTTTTTAGTTTTAAGGCCTTCTGCAGGCTGCCCTGCCCAAGGAACATGAGGGCAACTTCTCTTGTAATAGGGCAGGAAACCCCAAGAAGACTCAGCTCATTTGGGCTTTATGAGGTGGGCAGTTACTTATGGCCTTAATATGTGTCTCTATAGACAAAATCTGGTGGATCCCAGTAAAAAGAATCTTAATCTAGCATATTTGTTATAGATTTTACCTGCATGATTACCTGGGTTTTGGTATCTTCTAGGAAAGAACAAATTTTCTGAGAGATTAGAGGATATATAATCAAAGCATGAGCATTTGAGCTAGCAAGTAAATTTATAAACTTTGAGGTGTAACAGTTGTAACCCACTAGCTCTTAGACCCCTTTATTTACAGAGTCTGATAGTTTGCTATAAGTCCCTATAGCTTTAGGTATAATTATCCCTAAATTTTGAGGACTTATGCAAACCAGATTAATGCCTTATTTTTACTGTCAATGCTTTTAAGTAATGTAAGTACAGTATGGCGTATTTTCCTAGTTACACCTTATGAGAAAACAGTGACATCAGCAAGTTGCTTTTTACTTGTATGTTTTTGAACTCAAAACTTACCCGTAGTAAGAGAAAAGGGAAACATTTTTGCCTTTTAATTGAAAGACACCCATAAATATTGACTGAAATATTAGTACTTTCTTTTTAAAATGTCTAATAATTTACCAATTGGAACACACACAATATATTATAAAACATTAGGCAATGTCACTTTTGAAAAATATAATCTGAAAGTTCACAGCTGTATTTACTATCAGCATGGACTACCTGAGTTACATCAGAAATCAACCAGACTAACTTACTACACTTATCAGGAAATACACAGCATTCAGTCAGATTAAACCAATGTCCTATTTAGTGTTTTGGATATGGCCCCCATGGTAAACAGGGGGCACTGCCGAGGGGTTGTTTCTCCATTTAACACTGTGGCTCTGAGTTTTATGGTCT
>NDGM011027345.1:0-22366 GCA_002564305.1 Octomys mimax
GCAATGTATTAATTATTGAAACTGTCCTATTAATCAGTTTTGAAACTGTCTCATTGCTGTTTCACAATAAAATTAATAAAAAATAAAAAGTAAAATAGATGAAGCCTACTGAGAAGTTATGAAGTACAAAACATGTCATTTGTATCTTGATTTAATATGCCATCTTCTTGAAATCAGCCAAATACGTTGGATGGGCTGATTTGATGGTTAGTTCTTTTGTATGGTCCAGTAGCCCAAAAGTGCCCCTTTATTGTATAAGGTTATTAGATACAGCACCAAAAGTCCCATGCATTCTAGTTCTTTCTACAAAGTAAATTAAATAAACCTTGTCAGTGGTGACCAAACAGCCTGGTTTCAACCCACAAACCCTCAGCAGTCACTTTCAGAGGCAGCTTCCAGTTCCTGGGTACCTCGAAGGTTGAAGGCTTCTACCATAGGATGGGTCAGGGAGGATCAGGTGTGGATGGAGGAATCATCCCTGAGCTGCCACTGGCTGCGTGCTTCACAAACTAGGGCTGTGACAAGTCCAAAAGTCAAGAAAATTACCCCCACCTGGTATCTCTAGATCTAAAGATCAGGACCATTTCAATGGCTTAAAATAATGAAGCAAGGGCACTGAGTTGATCTCCAAGCCACCTCTATCCAGGTGCTACTGGTGGCCTGGAGTGCTGGGTTAGGAAAGAATCAGGGCTCAGTCACAAGAATGATTAGTGGTATCTTTCAAAATGGGATTTTTTTTAAGCCATACTTCCAGAATTCTTGCCTATAGTAAAATTGTTCTACTTTCAATAGAAAGATGTTTCTTCCCTTTCGCTATTTTTCATGGCTTTCTCCCCTTAGCAGTATGTATTTCCTTAATGTCTGTTTCCCGCCGTAAAAGGCACAGTGTGAGAATGAAATTCTGTCACAGCACAGTCAGTAGAGCTCAGAGAACAGCACTGTCTCCTGCTTTGCCCCACTCGGGCTGGGGGTCCTCCCACTCATCCTGCAGCCTTTCGGCAACCCAGTTTCTTCTTCTGCAAAATGCGAAGAGCAAAGCCTTGCCTACTAACCCAAAAGGGCTGTGGGGAAGATAGCGAGGAGAAAATGTATGAGGAACCTTGGCTAGCTGAGTATGTCAGCGCACCAGCCTGTGGGCAGTCAGCCCAGCGTTGTGTGGGCAGCCCGTCCTCACTGGTGTGACTAGGCAAGGAGCATTCTTCGTCATTTCCAGGGCTCCTGCCTCGCCTCAGCTCTTGCTTCTTGGTGGTTAGAATTCCCATGAGAGCTAGAGCTTTGTGTTGCTGGTGACCCCGGGCCCATCTTCAGGCACCCTCGAGAATCAGTGTCTTGTCGGGAGTACAGCCTCTACTTGGAGAGAAATAGGTTTATGGTTGGCTTTGCTGAGAAACAAGGATGGAGAGACCAGAGGGGAGGGGCAGATTTGCTGGAGAGGAAAAAGAAGGACATTTCATGTCGTGCCAGGTAAGAGGGCGACTGACCAGCACTGCGGTCCAGACACACACTCGATGTCTGTGTTACACCGATGAGCCACTCCTGTGGCTTGGGCTCACTTGGCTGCTGCTTTGCTCACTCTTAAGTACTACTGACATCTGCTCTGCAGCAGGCCCGGGGAGCTAGAGAAGCAGTTAAATATCCCTAACCGATGATGTTTATGCTTTATCAAGGCAGACAGACTACAGCAGAGAAACACACACTAGAGCAAACACCAAGGAAAAGTAGTGTAAAGCACCATAGAAGCATCTAGCATGGCGTAAGCACAGAGGATGAAGGGAACAAGATCTCTGAGGAGGTGACACTTTGGCTGAATCTTAGTGAAGAGCCCTTAGAGGCCAGACAAAGTCTCGGCAAAGAGAATTCAAAGGAAAAGGAATTTCAATTTAGGAAATAGGAATGGAGTTCCTATGAGCGGATTATATTCAGGATAGACTTTACAGGCTAGGTTGATGGTCTTTTGCTCCCAGACTGAATGTGTGGAGGAGAGGAGTCACAGATGACTCTGGGTCCGTTGGAGAGTAAGGTCCGTGACTAATCCAGGGTTTGCTTGGGGGAGAGAAAAATTCTGCTTTAAACATAATCCATTTGTAGAATGTCCAGTTTAGCAAACCTGGAGACAAGTGGAGATAAGGACAGAATGCCCATGAGATTGTGCAGAGAAAGCTCAGGGTGGAAGCGGGGACAAAGCTGCACAGGTTATAAGGGGAAAGTAAATGAACAGCAACATGGGGGTCGGGATGGCCCTTGGCCCAGCAAGGAGCTAGACAATGGTGAGGAGTGGAGGCCAGAGGGACAGGGCAAATACCAACCTGGATTAAGGAAGCAACAGGGGCCTGAACATCCGGTTTGAGTACTGTACCACTTTGGGCTTGGTCTCCATTGAGTGATGTGGTGAGCTCAGAGGACTGCTTACAAGGGGCCACCAGACCGAGTGCTTTATTCTGTTAAAGCTTGGCTTTTATTCTCTTATCATGGCTGGGCTAGCAGCACAGTCAAGGTCAAGATGTAGAAACGACGATCTCCATCCAGGATGTTGAGATGATCCGCAGTGGCTGCAGGACTTCCCTTCATTTGAGGCCGAAGCCCAGGGAATGTGATTTTTCTAAGCAGTGATAAAAGGAATGTTATTCAAAGACACATGGGGCTTGGTTCTTGGTGGTATAGTAAATCTGTGCCAAAGATTTTATTTATCAACTTGGTGAAAAATCTAACCATACCAGAGGCTACTGCTTGCTGTCCACTTTAATGAGTGTCAAAGGATGCTGACCTCACCTCCTACCCTACCAGAAAGACTCTGCTTACCTTGACCTCTTTCCCATTATGTATCTCTTCTAAGTTTGAAAACAACAAAGTGATCCAAAACGCAAGCCACAGAAATTCCATTCCTCCCCAACTCCATCTCCACGCCCGGGACACACTTTTATCAGCTCCACACACCAGCTGGGATGGAAATAAAGCCTACAGGAAGCTTCAAAGTTAATCATGCTAAGCGGTGATACATACTCAAAAGAGGGCAGTTCCGGCCACTTATCTGATACCACACAGATGGCCCAGAGTTTAGTCTGTGCTAAGGGCTGACTGTCCCAGATGACCCTAGCCAACTCTCAGGCTCCTGTCTGCTGTAGTAAGGAGTTTCTCTTCACACTCGCTTCACATTCTTGGGCATGACTTCCAAAGCCACCTTCTGAGGAACCTCTGAGTTTGGAGATATAGGTACTTCAGCCCTAACAGGGCAGTGCCGCTGCATGCATTTGGAATATGGAGTGGCCAAGGTGGTCTTTAAGCTTACCACTCTACAGGTAAGGCATAAAAAAATAATTCTTCAGTCATGTAGGCACACATAGATGCTAACACCTTCTGCTTCTCAAACAACATTTGGAGATGCACAAAAAGCAGAGGAGCTCAGCTCACTGTTACAGCAGAGCGGGAGCGAGAGATTTGGCTGGGGTCATCTGGGACAGTCAGTGCTTACCACAGACTCAATGAAAAGGCCTCATGTGAAATGAGGTAAAACAATGACCCAGAGTGGAATTCAGTGAAACTGATTTACTTGGGAAACCAAAGGCTTCCGTGCAGTCAATAGCCACTGTGAACTTTCCTCTCCAGTTTCAAGCCAATTATTAATTATATCTTTCTTTCATTCTAGATGGGCAAGGCTAAAAAGGCAGGGACTGTATCTATATTGCTCTGTCACCTTATTTCTAGCATCTAGGAAAGGGCCTGGCACATTTTTATTTGAAGTGAAACATTTGTTGAACCACTGACATCGCACTGGTAAACAGCCTCTGGAAGAGGTGAATGCCACACAGTTCTAGAGAAGTGGCCTGCACTGCACTGTGAACTGTCAGGCAGAACTGAAGCCTGCGTATGCTGGGTGCAACACCTGCAGCTCAGGACATCTATCTCGATTAGCAATGACACCATAGGAGCACCTAATTTGCCTGTCTGTTGAGACAAATGTTTTTACCCAGTGTCACAGAAACTTCTAAAAACTGTTCTGAGTCAGGTGATGGGATAAAACTAAATCCCTTCCCATGATGAGGGATTCTCGTGAGCATGTTTGATAGTGGGAGATGTGACCAATTGCTAGTTAAATATTATATCTACTAGGGAAGTGATGAAAAAATGAGAAAAAGGCTCATGATAATACTGTCACAGGTCTGCCAAATGCTGTCCACACCACTGTCTGCTGCAAACTTCTAAATGCATCAAACTTTTAGATGGGCTTTTATTGCCTGAACTATTAAATATGTGTATTCAAGCTCAAAAAATTTTCTCTTACATTGACAGCTGCCAATGATCTACAATGAAAAATAACTTGATGGTATGAATAATCCAAAACACAATGACCCTAAAGCCAGGAACTTTCTTTCTTTTCCTTGTAATACAAAGCAGACTAGAGAAGGAGGATTTGGGCAAAGGAAGAAACTGACCCAGCATTCCATATATGGGCGATTCTCGGAGGCGGGGTAGAGATGGAGGTCGTCACCAGCTGCATTCCACGTAGCCTTACCTGATTCCTAGTCAACTCAAATGCCTAATTCCAAATATTCACATTAGCTTTCATTCTGTTCCATGGTCATTTGATCTGTTGGGCAATTCTTGCCCTGAAAGAGTAATCGTGACTTTCTCTTCATCATCTTTTTTGGACAGGACATCAGAGACAGAGTGATGGCTTCATAGAGAAGACATAAACCTTGCCCCAAGTGCACTCAGAAAGGAGTACGGAATGTTGAGCTACTGGTATTTTGTGTGACAGGAAATGCTAAATTTAAGAATGGTCATTGTCACTCCAGCAACAATCAGAAGGAGGCACATATAACTCTTTCAAGAGACAGAAGGTGAGACAGAGAAAGAGAGAGAAGGCATTGTGGTGTAAGGTCCCCTAGCCTGGGTTCATCCATGAAGCCCAAAGGCCCTGCCATGGCGAGAGCAGCTGAGAAGCGTGGCTCCTGAGTCACCACCCCTGAAGTGGAGACATTTGTACAAGTTCAAAGGCACTGGAGACCTTGGCCGTCCCACGCCTTAGTGAAGGTCAAGACAGAGGGTGATGTCACCGTAAGGAGACTGCCTATTTGGAATAGGGAAACTCTGGAGATAAATAGAGCAATAGTCTTTCTTTTAAATAATGTCCTCACCCAGGAGTGTATGTGACCCTATGGTCCACAATGATATATCATCTGTCTAATGTAATAATTTGCAACCTCTTCAGGAGGAGAATGTGGTTTCAATGATACTTATAAGGCGATGAAATATCTTATAAATGTGCCATGTGGTTATCCATGCAAAGTCTGAAGGCAGACTGACAGCACGAGGACCCAGACGTTGGCAAAGTCAGGAACTTGGAGTACTGTGGAAACAAATCTATGAATATGAGGATCTTAGTAAGATGACGTCATACCTGCTCAGGATCCCAGGAACACATGGCCCATTGTCCTTTGTAGCCACAGCAGCATAAGCAGGTTCCTCAGAATGAATAAAAGAAAAAAGACTAAGTGAAAGCCAGAACTTGAAATTCTAAGAAGCGATGGAGGCTGAAAATATAAAGAGAAAATGTGCATGGGAAATTCTTACATTTTTTTTTTAAAGAGGGAATTTAAGGTAACCAGCCTGACTTCTCAGGGCAGGACCTGGGCAGAAAAGTGACATACTCTGTACTAACAAACACAGTGCATTCCAGACACCAACATTAGCTTTGGTGATTTACTGTGTGATAAATCTAGCAAACATGTGGTGAGCCCACTGTTCTAGGTGCTGCTTGTAACCCAGCCTCACCTCCCAGCAAAAGGAATTTCTTATGTTGCTACATGAATTTCATGAAAAGACTAACCCACTCAGTAATAAGGAAATAAGGACATGAAAGAAGCAAAGCTGAACATAAGCAGGGAGCAAGACAGGGATCCCTGTGTCCTAATCTATCTAGAAGTGACGGAGTGATCCAAGAGCACGTATTATCTCGCTTTCACAAATTACTTCATAGTTGTCATCTTCTTCCAGCACCCTAATACCTCAGTAAGGTTAAAGGCATAGAACTAACCCCACCGTGCAGGAGTGGAGTGAGAGCAAGCCCAAGGTTGCCGAACAAGCCAGTGGTCAAGTCAGGTCTACTCTCCCTGGGACTGTTGGTGTTGCTTCCTGGCCCATGCTGGCTTTAATTCTTCCCTGCACACAGATTCAAGATGGTGCTGCCGCAGGATAACTCTGTGCTTAGTACGCTGTGTCCTCGTGAAGTGTGGGGCCATTTGGATGAATCGATGAGCTGCATTGAAGCTGTTAGGAGCAGTTGAGAGATCACAGGCAAGCTCACCTGTTTGGCCACTACCTCTTCAATTCCCCAATACTGTGCCCGGGCCCTCCCACCCTTTCCTCCTGCTCTACAGCCCATGGTGCATCTCAAAGAACATTCACGCCTACAAAAGAGAATCACAGAGCTGTATGAAGAAGGCTCGGGCAAGTCCAGAACTCCAGGGTATGTGGCCGTTTTGAACAGGCACTTTTGATAGTCTCTCCAGTTTAATTGGAAGAGTGAGATTTAGAAGCAAGCAAAGTCGGTGGAACATAGCACTGGAACTCAAAATGAGTATGGACCTTCTCTCTGTTTCTTCTCTTCCTGTCGGTCACTGTCACCTGGTGTACAGGCAGGCCAGCTCTCATCTCAGCTGGCCAGTTCTACTCCAAGTATGAGGAAGTCTGACAAAAACGCCGGTGAATGCTTCAAATGAAAGTTTATCTTTCCCAAACTCTCCTTCTTCCTTTTAAATCGAGACATTTGTTTAAACCCAATCCTTTCTTCAAGTGACTAGAGACTCTGGGGGCTCTTGTTCGGGTTCTAAGAAAGACGCCATACTCTATGGACTTACAGACCCTGGGCCTTTCTATCACAATTACATGGGTGGCATAAAACAGAACTAAAAATGAATGTAAATGCTGACACTTAGTACTGGATAAGAGGAAAAAAAAACCCCAAAATCCAGGTTTAAGACTGTAAAGCAGTACTTTTAAGTTATAGGTAGCCAGAGAGGGCAAACTTCTCATAGCACCTGAGAGGTTCATCTGAGATTGACTCACTTACTCAAGGGAACCTCTCCTCATCCTCCTTCCATCCAGAGGCCTTCTGCTATCGGCCATGTTGTGTACTCCCAAAACTGTGTGTCCTGGACAGACGCCCCTTTTCTCTGACCAGGCAGCCATCTTATCTTGAGAGCCTTAGTGGACTTAGCTGTTATTTTATAGATGAGAAAAAATAGCAAAGATAAGTGCATAGAGATGAAGAGAGTTTACTATTTTCTCTAGAAAGCAGCTGGGGTAAATCCAGGCTCTCCAGTCTCCAGTTTCTGTCTGTCTCTGTCTCTCTCCATCTCTCTCTCTCTCTCTCTCTCTCTCTCTCTCTCTCTCTCTCTCNCCCCTCTCCTCCAGAGAAACCAATTCCCAATCCCTCCACATGGAATCACAAGTTCAGTTGTGGGACTGGCAAACCTTTTTGAGTGGCTTGTCCAAGGTAGTAATTTTGTAATCCACTCTAGCTGAAGTAAGTACAGACCTGGGCTGCCCCAGCCTCTCTCTCTCCCCTCCATCCAGAACTGAGTCCCCACTTAGGTGAAAACACTTTGCATATAAACAAACTCCTCTCAAAGACACCTCAACCTTGACATTTCTCTCTCCTTTTCCAAACTTGCTTCCTTTTAAAAACCTCGGGTGCCTGCCGTGCTCCCACATGAGGCCCAATTATCAGAATAATAATTAACAGGCTCTCATTATTTAGGATCAAACAATACCCCCCTAATGAAGCCAAGAATAGCCAATGTGATCCCTTAAAGCTGGGTGAGTTTTCCTTACACCTTGGGGCATCAAATCCACTGAAACCATTAGGCAGCGGGCTGCCCGGAACGGCCGGGATAACTTTGCGTCAAGGACAGTTAATAGATGCCAGAGCACAGACCAAAGTGCTCCAAGCATGTCAGTCAAGACTAACCGGAGGCAAAAACATCAAAATGCAGGTTGGAGTTTTGACATTCCTGCAGGCTCTGAATGCCTCACCAGTAAATTTTTAAAGTCAATATCCCCCTTATGCTCATGAACACTTTTCTGTCTGATGAGTAGAACTAATGTGGCTCTGATTGAACTGTGACTAAAGTCGGACTTTAAAGGCTGCTTTGAATGTGTGTGGGGCAGAAAGGATTTTTTTTTTTTTTTGGTGTGTGTTTTGTGTGTGTGTGTGTGTGCGCGCGCACGTGTGTGTTTTCTTTCTTCCCCCCCTAGAAATGTCTCTGATAATAATGAAGACAGTGTACACAGATTATCACAGGCTGCGTCTTTCGACTTCAAGGTTATGTGATTAGAACATTAGAAAAGTGAAGAGATTAGAAAAACCGCAGAACATTTTGAAAGAAAGCTTTTTTACAAATTATCTGTGTGCTGGGTTTACACAGAATCTGATAGATGGATCTTCTACTGTTTGGAAATGGATCAATGCGGCAGTGCAAATAGGAAGAACTGGCTTCCGAGCCCACTCCTGGCACGAGTTCAAATCCCACATTAAGTCTGCCAATTTGCATAAAGACTGTTACTTATATGTTTTTTTTTAAATTCACACACACACACACACACACACACACACACACACGACAAAATATAGCCACTCTACAGATATAAAGGTAAAAACAACAAAGAGATTGTTTCTCACGATGCATGACTTTTTATTTCCAGATTTGGAATAAATCCTTCACCTCTTTGCCCTTTCTCTTCTCAGATGCTGAGAATAATAATTAGAAGAACAGGTCTTCAGAAACCAAGGAGAGTGGGGTTTGGGCTTTGCCTGGCATCCTGGAGGTGGCTTATAATGTGAGTAGCCATTTGGGGACTCAAGTTGCAGCCTTTAATGAAGGAAAAAAGAAAACTCCCTTGTGTTGAAAACTACACTGGTCTAAAGAAAACTTCCATCAAACAATCTGCGCTGTTTTTGTACCCCTGAGGATGAAGGGAGCGGGAAGACGTTCTCGCAGAGGGCTCCACAGCGACCAGGTGGAGTGCGGCTGCCCACGCGCACAGCACCTTGCACAGGTCCTTTCTGCACCCAGATGGCGGGCTCTGCCTGTCCTGCCTGGAAAGCGCAAACGTACACACCTCAAAAGTGCTCTTGTCCGTCTGTACAGGCACAGGCGGTAGTGGAACAAGGCCAAACCTGACCCTATTTGATTGGAACCTTTAAGGAAGTAGCATCCTAACATTGTTAGACTCAAGTCACTGTCACCTGGCTGAAGTCTCCCAGATACTAAAATATAAATAGACCATAATTATACTTCCAGGCCAGGCACAAATCTTCTAGACCCCAAGGGATAATGGCGGTCAGTGAGGACTGGGCACAAAGGGCACCACGTTTAGAGTTTAGAGACTCCACCGCAGCGTGCGCTTAGCTATGTTAGTTGGAACATCAGCTAAAATTTTGAGTCTGCACTGAGATTCTATTTATATAAGTGATCTCTATCAATGAGTCACGTAAGTGTTCTGCTCATTGAATCTCCTTCTGTGAGGACAGGAGCCACGTGTTTCACTCGCTGGCTCAACCGCTGCTTACTAAGCACCTGCTAGGACCACAGAGCGTTGTAAGTCATTGAGGTAGATCAGCGGGTAAGACAAGTGCTTATGCTTATACAGCTTGCGTTTCTGGAGGGGAAGACAAGCCATCAGCAAAAACAAAGTTAACTACACAGAGTGCTTGAAGGGGACAGGCATATGGGAAGGTATTAGCACAGGGTAAGAGGGAGCAGAGCCACCCAGGCGAGGAGCAGGGTTAGGCTGCCCGCGAAGGCGAGCAGTCCGGCAGGAAGCTGACCACACAGCTATGTGGAGAGGGAACCGCTGGGCGCAGGAGATACGGCGTGGATGCCTGGGCGAGCTCGCCTGGAGAGTATTCACAACAGAAAGCCCCAGCACCATGGTGAATGGGAGCCATGGGGGATGGGGATGGCGCTGGCAGAGAGGCTGAAGATAAGGCCTTGCTGCTCTTTGTGTCCCCAGGGTCTCCTTCTGACACTGGCACCCAACAAATACCCAGCTATTATTTTTTTTTCAGTGAATAAATGAGTGAACAATATGAATAAAAGAAATGCCGGAGGCTGGAAGGTCCCGGCCTCGTCTCCTCTGGTTTTGGATACTCCAGCACTGTATTTTCTGGCTGTGTAGTTTGTACCTTCAGTTGGACAAGTTCTTGATTGTGTAGCTCCCCATGGTGTAGGTTCACCAGTCACCATTAATATGTATATGGAAGTCTCAGAAAGTTTCTCCAGGGAATCACAGTTTCCAGTGACACTGGGAGAATTTATTCAACCACAGAGCCCATTTTTAGTAGCGTTCATTGTGCCCTGTCCCTGAACCATTCCTCAGCTAGGATTGTGTAGGACTTGTGCTGGGAAACAATAATCCGTGCAGAGCCCAAAGCCCTGGACAACTCGACCCCCTCCACTGTCCCATCTCCACTCTTGCATTTGCGAACACTTTGAAGCTCCGAGTCACTCTCTTCTGTTGTATGAAGTAAAGCCTACTACCTTGGAATTTCTGTCCACTGTCCCCGGCTTAAGCCTCAGGACTATACAGGATAATCTTAGGTGTGAACTGTCAGTCACTGCAAAGGAGCCTCTATGGGAAATCACCTTGGCTTGTGGCGGCTGGGGGACGCTGCTCCTCCTTTAAGTGACTTATTACTGAGGCAGAAAGATAGAAGGTTTGAGCTCAGCCTGGGGAACTAATGAGACCTAACCTCAAAATAAAAAATAAAACACACTGCCCCCAGTAGCTTAGTGGTAAAGCAAGCTAGGTTCAGTTTCTACAATCATAAACGAATATTCCTTTAAGATTTCAAGTTGTGTTTTTCTGTTTCCCATTATGTCCTCCAGAAAAACTTAGAAGGAACCAGCCAAAATCATTGAGTTACTCTCCTTAGGTGAGTAGACTGAACCGCTCACTATACAACTAGATTCCCACCCACCAGTACTCTGTCCACTCTTCTTTCAAACACGCAATGTATGATTTCCAATTGAGCCTGCCTAGCAGTGTGCTCACTTTTACATCCCATTCTGTCTCTACATCTGATACATGAGTCTCCCCAATAAAAGCCCCCAATTACTTTCTTCCAGAAGCTGTTGCTTTGAGGGTTATCTCATTGCTCTCTTTGTTTGTTTACTATTTTATCACCTGCTGCTGCTTACCTACTGTGCGCCCATCAAGGAGTGAGTCTGCCGCATCACTTACAGAAGGCCCTAAGGGTATCCCAGTTTGGTTCTGTTTTTTGGTTAAGTCTCTCTTTGCCACTTAACCAATAGCTGGCAATTACCAAGACTGATTTGGGTTTCCTCCTACATTCCTTTCCTCATAGGTTGGGAGGACCAAGTCAGATATGTGAAGAGGCCTTTGTGGTCGCGCCTGTGTCACAAGAGTTAGCTCTCCTCTCTGTCCTTTCCACAATTCTTCCTGATAATTTGGAGAAAGCAAACCCTTTTTTCCCAATAATTCTTTCTCTTGTGGGTTAAATATCTTCAGCTCTTCCTAATATAGGCCACAAGGGTGACCTGTACACGTGGCACAGTCTCCAGAGAGTGGGATGCCTCACGCTCCCAAGCACTGTGTGAGACAGATGCCAGGATGGTGACCCTTCCCTCTGGACAGCCCCCAGATCTGAGGATCCAGCCTGCCTTCAAGCTGGGAGTTCCAAACCAAATAATCAAGAAACACCTTTAAGGTCTTCTGACAGAAATCATCACGCTGCTGTGAACACTATAAACATAGATTCACTTTCTAGGTCACCATTGTAAAGATTTGCACCTAACAAATGTCAAACGATACCCCTTAAACATAACAAAAGTCCACCTGAAAAGGAGACACAGATCAGCCATGCAGTGGACGAGCCTTCAGGCTTTCCCTGATACCAAGAGGCTGTCTCTAACAGGGAGATCAAGTTCATTTTCTATCATTAGCACTCTTGGATGTAAGGAGAAGCTTTAGCACCAAGCATCATCTGAAAATTGCGCATCTTTAGCCTCACAAAGCAGTGAGAGTAGATCAAATTTCATAGTAACCCTTTCTGTGTTGATTGGTTTTCTTTCTCCAGGAGGATTTGACTTAAAAACATGCCAAGAAAGGTAGCAGTTAAACTGAATTAAATTCATTGAGCTTTTCCTTGACCCTTGGTTGGTGTCATCAATTCCAAGAGGGCTCCCCCTCTGCAGTTGGCACACCGCTGGGCTTGCCCACTCAAGTGCTTATTTATGTTTCTAAGGAATGTTAGAGAAGACTAGCAGGTTCTTTGTAGTTTATAGCAGTGCCATGGGCAGGAAAAGTAGTGTTCTCTTCTCTTAAAATTCCTTAAACTTTGCAGTATATGATTCCATTCTGCATGCAGAGTTGGTGCATGAACGTAACACATCTTCATCCTTTTTACGTCCCCTCTTATCCCCCTCCTTCCACTTCCCTCCATCTCTAGACCCCTTTCCCATTTGCAAAAGATCTCTTCTGTACACAGATTCCCAGGCCACAGCATGACACTGATGGGTAAAAGGACTGAAGACCCAGTACCGTGGAGAAAGCTGAACCCGTGGGTCATTTTCACCCACGCCCCATGCCTTTGCTTGTTTGGAGACTGAGTTTGGGATAAATAATCTAAGGGGTACTTACTTGTCTTTTGGACATTCTATTTTGACATCATAATGACTTAGCCATTTCCCACTTAACCCAGCCACCACCTGTCTCCAAGAAATTCCTTTCTCTTCCCAAAGTCCCTGAGGAGACTACCTGACACAGTGATGGGCTTCAACAATCCAAACACTCAACTCACTTGCCCCAAGTTCTTTTCCTTTACAAAGCACATTATTTCTCCTGGATTTCATTCTTTTCTCTTTTTCATCCTATGTATTTGCGTGCTTTTCATTTGTAACTTACATATCATCATAAATTTCTACATGTAAAAATTAGGGGTTCACCAATCTAATCAGGAATTCAGCTACACCATTGCCTACAAATGAAAACAGAGCCACACTTCTCTCTTCAAGGTGGAACAAAGGGAAGACAAACTGAACACTCCCAAGTCTTTCTTCACATGGCCGAGTGTGTGTCTATCTCCTTAAAGAATGAAGTTGCCTTCTTTTCCTTTTACAAATGGCTTAACCTCTTGGAAGAATACAAGCATGTCATAGTCTCAAGTCCATGCAGATAGGGTTGAATTAAGATGTCACTGAGACGACTAAATGATAGCAAGTCTACCAGGGAAAAGCCAGGTGAGGATGAGTGACCCAGCAAAGCAGAAGTCACTGCAATTCCAGTGAGTCCTTTGGAAAGAAGTGGGAGCTAGGGCTGCCAGGATTCCCAGCCTCAGACCCCAGACGGAGTGGAGCCGTGGGCAGTGAGAGCCAGGCCGAGTTGATGGCCAGATTTCCAAAAGCTTTCGAAGTGTGTTGCATGAAGCTACCATGTCTGAGGTGCACTAGTGCTGGTCTAGGAAGAAACTGTTCCATGCAAATCAAACTAGACACTAAATGAGTAAAGAATTTAATAAAAATTAAAATCACTTCATGCCATCATAGGTACTGAATATCTGAATCTCAGATATGAAGCAATAATGAAGATTATGAACATTTACAATGTCTACTAAGAAAAACAGAGGACATGACCCAGAGAGTGTCATTTCCAGACTGGTGGTTCTTCTCTTCTGCAAACACAGGTGACCGGATGACCCTACATAGGGCAGCAGAGCGAGGCTGTGACTCAGAGCCATGCAGTGGTGCCCAGGCCCTCAGGGCTGGTCCTCATCACATCTGCAGGCCATTTCGACCTGGTCACCACGCAAGACTGGGCTCACTGTCCAAGCCCCGATCATTCCGTGAGGGACTCTCCTCGAATCCCTGGTTCCCGCTTTTCCCATTTTCATGTGCATCACAGAGTAATTGGGTGAGCATGCTCTGAGGAAGGAAACTCAGAAGCAAACCACTCTAATATCTTATCAATAACAGAACTACTTTTCCCTAGCTCAGCGGTCTAAGTGCCTGTCTGGCAAGCGCAAGGACCTGGGTTCAATCCCTGGTACTGCATGCCATGCCGGCCCCACGCCGAGCCAGCCACTGCAACCAAGCATGGTGGTACATGCCTGTAATCCCAGTGCTGGGGAGGCTGAGACAGGGGGATCACTAGGAGACTGAGCTGCGTAACAAGACCCTGTACCAAATACATAAATAAATAATAAACCAGGTATGCTATTAGTGACCTTTCACAAAGAAAGAGTATTTTCCTTAAAAAAAAACAGCTTGCCAGTTTTTGCTTGGAGCAGTCAATAGTGCTTTGCATTATGCATAGAAAATCTTTTTTTAAAAAGTATTTTGGAGATTGAGGCTAAGATTCTGTTATTCAAAAACTTCATAAAGGAGCTATATGTGAAGATCTTTAGCTAGATACTCTACATTTTATTGAAGGACTTATAAGTCTAGATTTGTAATTCTCCAGATAAGAACAGTGATGTCAGAGGGTTTTTAATCATTCTTCCAGAAAAAGTGATTATAATTCATTAGAAGAAAATTGCTCAGGAGGCCGTGGTGGTGCGCACTATGTGAGCACTTGGCTAGCGTGGACAAATTCTCGGTTCAGGCAGGCACCACAAAAAAGTGTCAAGTGAGGCGTGCTACATGACAATTTTAGGATGGGGAAGAGAAGGACATCATGGACTCAAAAAATAATAGTTGCACTAAGTGAAAAAGTAACACACCTTTTTACTTTACCATAGATAGATGGGTTTGGAGGTTGGTCTTCTGGAGTCTGCAACTTTAAGATAAAAAAAAATCTACACAGTGGTTTTATTTTTATGGTCACTATATAAAGCAAATAAACTTAAAACACTTTGTAACCACATATTCACTCTGCCAAGTGCCTATATTTCAATAAAATGGCTCATCCTTGAAAAGAAAAAAAAAGAGAACTACTTTTCCCAAAGCAATAGCCTGCCTTCCTGACCAGCACCAGCCCAGGGGACCCCCTCACACCAGCCACGTTTTGCTCTTTGGTCATTGTGTTCTTAGGGAATGAAAGTCTCTATGCAGTCTCCCACCCAGTTTGTGTGCTGAAGATCTAGCTCCCAATGTCATAGCAGTAGGTACTGGCGTCCATGGGAGATATCTGGGCTTGGATGATGCCAAGGCATAGAGCCTCAGAGTAGGATTAATGCCTTCATATGAGGAAGACAAACCACCAGGACTACCCCTCTGCTGTGCGAGGACACGGAAACAAGGGAAATGTTTGCAAGATAGGAAGGGAGTTCTTACAGAACCGGACCATGCTGGTTTTCTCTCCTCCAGAAATTTGAGAAAAGAATCTCAGTTGAGTGAGATAGTATCTTGTCAAAGCAACCTAAGCTAAAAGAGATGCCTGACTATTAGAAAAGCCATCCTGAAAGGGCACTTCCTCCCCTCCCCTGGGCTGCTGTGGCTCACCCTGGCTGTCATCTCTGGAGCCACAGCAGAATCGTTTGGTCCTGTTCTTCTCTCATTAATTGTTCTCGTGCCCCCACTGACTTCCTCACAAGTGAGCACATCTACAGGAGCCAGCGGAGGGACCCGGCTTCCACAGGCTTCTTCTCCTCCCCTCAGCTTGCAGAGCACACTACAAAGCTTTCCAGGGAAACTTTCCTTCATTTTCTTTTAGAAGATTAAATTTTTCAATTACCATCACATCTACCAAATAGAAATCTAATGATAAGACCTGAGAGGGGCTGATCAGCCTATTAGCAGCGTGCTCATGGGGGTCTTGGGCCAGGTGGTTTTCAGGCCCCAAAGCTCAAGTCGGCACTAGCTTCTGTGCAGAAAAAGGCCACCAAACACCATCCCTAATGATTTAACAGCTTCTCCCTGAGAACACATTAAGCAAGGGAGCTTTTAAATATTAAGAAATAATTATACCAACTCAGTGCTGTCTTTCCTCAAAATTACATCACATCAGGGCTCTGATAGATAAATAAATTTTGCTAAAGAACTCAAATCTTGTAAAAATGAAAAACTGTGCTCAATGAAATGTTATTTCCAGTTGATGGCACGAAGATGGATGGAGGGAAAGCAGAATTAATGAAAAGATTCAGACTGTTTTCCTAAATGGGTACTTACAGTAAACCTCACCATGTCAAATTAATTCTCCATTATTGACATTTCAAGCTCTTTTTCACTCCTTACCAGCCTAGTAGGGTCAGAGTTGGGAAGGTCTGTGGTATGGGCCGGGACCAAGATCCCCCAGCTCTGCCGTGAGAGTCCATGTTAAGTCTGAGACGTAGCAGTTCAAAGGACTTGGCACTAACTTGGAACTGTGGGCCTATGTTTTATTACTATAGATTGGAGTGGTTTGTATTTTTACCTGAATAGGAAATATCATTTGTGGAAAGAAAAGACAGACTTCCAATAATCTGATACATGGTTCCTACATAGATGGACCACCTAAAATCCTGCCACTGCATCTTGCCTTGTACATGTAAAACTGCTAAAATTTCCAAAGAACTTGGATAGGATATGTGGGTCATTGACACTGAGTGTGAATGAACTTAATAGATGCTTAGCCCCTACCCAAACAAGACCCTGGGCGATTTGAGGTCACTGGGCATGTGAGTGGGAATGGCCCTAAGGAAGGAAACAGGGAGGCACACTTCACAGCCCTGCTCCAGGTCAGTCAAGGGCAGACTTCCGGAACTCTGGGTCTGTAGGACCCTGTGCAACCCCAGCCCCTGCCACAGCTATGAGACAGAAAGAACTCACTGCAATGACAACAAATCTAACCCTGGGTGACTTCTGGAAGAACAAACCAAGCCCACAGGAGGTCCTTTGGCTAGCAAGGGCCGAGGAAGATTTTTGCAGAATTAACTCCTGGGTGGCTCCTGGGTGTCACGAGACTTCACTTTTTCCATTGCCTTTTCCTTTACTGCAAAAATTCCCTCTGCCTTCTGGTCACCTTTTGAAGTTAATGGCAGGGCGTAGCTGCATATCCGTACTTTTATAGGCTTCCTAACGACCTGCTTGATTATTTGCTTTATTTGGGGGCTAGACCTGCTTCTGTTAGGCACAGGCAGCCTGGGTACTAAGCAGCCTGGCTTCACAGTGGACCCAGCACAGATTTCAAGTGTGAGCGCTTCCTCTATGGAACACACAGATTGGAATGTGAAGCTTGAACAGAGCTTTATTTATTCATTAGATTGGCAGGGGCCTTCTCTCCAGAGAGGGCTAGGTCTCCAGTAGAAAATTACTATCTCGATTCCCCACAAAGTCAATGATTTTATAATCCTTCATCAACTTTCTCTTCTGAGGTTAGACAGATTCAGAAACGAAGAGTGCTTAGGTCTAAGTTCAGAATGTCAAAAAGTTGGGCTGGCCAGATAGCTCAGTGGATTAAAGCACCTGCTTAGGCAGACTCAGGGACCGGGATTTGATCCCTAGCACGCCATGAAAGACACTGAGTCCTTTTTGCCATCCTTCACCCAAACGCTTGTGCTTTGCATGGGTACTGGGAAGCTGTGGTGACCCTCCCTAAAGATTTCTTCTGCTGAGTGTAGACTTGGCCTGAGTCAACTCTGGATGGTAGTGTCCTAGACTTTAGTATCTGGTAAAATGTATAGTAAAGGTAAGTGAATAAATTGTTTTGGAAAACAGAGAGGAAACAAACTGGTGAACCTTCCTGTTTCCATGCAAGAGGACAAGAGCTGTATCAGGTCTAGAATAGATAGGTAGTTACCTATAAATAAAAGTTCAATGTCTTTGCCCACTACAGTTTAGCTGGGATGCATATGGGGCTCATTCCCCACCTTATTGTTTCCTTTTTATGTCCATCTATATTCTTTCCCTTTGAAATATACCCTCCTTGTCATGAAATCCAGATCTACATAGAACAGAGCTTCCCTCAAATTATGAGACAGCAGATTGTTGTAAATCTTGGACTCCTGAGTATTTAGCTCTTCTCTGAAAACCCAAGGGAGCCAATCTGACTAAAAGTACTGTTTTATGTGGGATCCCCAGTTCTCCCCTTTGTCCTCCAACACTTGCTGTGGATTCTGCTGACCGCCTCCTGGGTGCATCTGACACTCAGTACTCATCAAATGATGGCGTCACATTAACAACCATTAGATGCCTAGGCCACTTGCCATTTGGATCTGAGTGTATTGATCCAGTAAGATTTTATTCCTCGGAAACATCAACAACATGCCACTTAATTTTGCCTCTGTACTGTTGCTCAGCACCCTGAAAGGCATTTAAGAGACACGAGGTTTGGGAGAGAGCGAGGCTATTATCTCTTTCGAAGAAGTGGGGAAAGAAATCAGGTTAAGCTTTGATCATATCATTTCACCTTTGGACTTTTATTACAGCTGTTTGACACCCTCAGTTGGCAGATTGAGTGGGAAGATAAATGCGCCTGTGTGACTGGGTTTAATATCCAAAGTGGAGATGGGACTTGCGGGCTCTCTTCTGGGAAATGTTCACATCTGCGAGATTTGCCAGGTCCTGTTGGCGATGTGCTCCGAGGCTCGCGAGGCCAGAAGGTGAGCCCTCAGAGGTCCCGGGCTATGAATATTTCACCACCAAAGATCCCTGCTCACCAGGCCGCGTGCTGACTGCGGGCTTCTTCAGGGTGAGTCCTCAGCTGACTGCTGAATACAAAACGCCTCTCTGAACAAAAGCCATTCAAGATTCGCTGAAGACAAGACAACCTACTTTGGTTTCTGTGTCTGGTACCGGGGTATCAACAGAGATAAAGCACTGAGTGACAGGGAAGCAAAATACAGAAGAACACAATCTATTGTTCTCCCATTGACGGTGGGGATAATGGGTGAGTTAGAGAGTCACCGTAGTGTCACGGACCGCTGTGAACTTGGGAGAGCTCAAGGATCAGAAAGTAACATGAAACAAGGAGGGAAATGAAGATAATATTGGGTTACTGAACATTCTCAAATTGTACTGAAACGCATCCCGTCCCTTTGGAGGGGGCATGTTTTTGACAAGGAGGACAATGGGAAGAAACTGGCGGCTGTAACAATATCACCATTTTCTTTTACTACAGGCCGTAATGTGAACTTCTTAGAAGACACCTTCTTTCACCACACCTTTGTTGTGCAGTCTATTGAGGAGGCAGAGACCAGAGTGCTGCCTTGTTCCGGGGCACTCGAAAACCAAGGAGCCTGCTTCTCCCGGCCAACGGCAGCTGCCCCACTGCAGATTACAGGGTGGGTTTGCAGCCAAGGGCGGAGGAAAGGAGCTGACAGGGAACAAGAGAAGCAGGGAGGGAGGGAAAGGGGGAAGAACCAGGACACTGGGATGGAAGAGGAGGCAGGGACATGAAGGCAGCCTGGAGGAGTGAGAAAGGGGATCTTCATGGTGTGGAGTGGGGGACGACATGGATTTTTTTTTTTACCACTCCCAGAGATGAGCAAGGTTCTCCTCAAACAAATAATTAAAAAAAAAAAACATCAACATGGAAGGAACAACCTCTGCATTTATTTGGTGGCAGCCAGAATTTCACTTACAAATTTTAACCTATTTTCTGTTAGAAACTTAGCTAATGTTTGGTACCACTTCTTAAAAAATCTGCAACACTGCCACAGGAATCCACGCTCTGCCAAGAGCTCTCCATGGATAAATCAAGGGTGTCCACACGGTTGCTCATCACTCCCAGCCGTGCTGGGGAACGCAGTGGCCCTCTCTTGCAGCAAAAAGAGCATGACATAGCAATAGAAAAATGGGTACACAGACACAGTAGTTTCCACCCCACCGTAGATTCTTAAAGCTCTGAGTTCCACAGATCTGGGTTAAGAAATGCTGTTCCAGAATGTCTGACATAGAGCTAGCATAAAGTACATATAAGCTCATATAGCTTTAAATCATGCAAGTAAGGGCTGACGAGATAGCTCAGCAGACTAAGCGCCTGCTCAGGGAAATGCAGGGACTCGAGTACTACATGCTGGGCCAGCCCCTCCCTCAGGCGAGCTGAGCAGGCGACCGAGTTCAGGCATGATGGCGCACACCTGTAATCCCAGTGCTGGGGAGGCTGCAAACAGGAGGATCACTGTGAGTCTGAGCTGGGTAGTGAGACCCTGTGCCAAATACATAAAATTTAAAAAATAATTAAACCGTGCAAGTATCTGACCAACTAGACATTCCAGCTGGCCAAAGTTTACCATCTAGGACTTCACAAATAAATGCTTTTCAAGGAACTGTGTTGAAATACATGGGAAAGAGATATATTTATGTATCTATGTAGGATAATTTGGATAATTGTACTGCCAGTTTATGCTGGTCTCTGAAATTTTTTGATTAGTTATTTATCTATTTATTTGGTGTGGGTCTTGCTACACAGTTCCTACTTGTAGTGATGTTCCTGTCTTAGCTGCCCCAGCACTGGGATTACAGGTGTGTGCCATCACGCCTGGTTTCTGTGGCCATGGCCCCTGACTGGTACGACATTCTGCTGGTCATTTGAAAGGAACACGTAATCCTTATTTTTTGCTTTTTATTCTTATTTTTTCCCACTTAATTTCTTATAACTTTTTAAAAAAAAAAAGAAAAAAAACAACTTTCCACAGTCATATCTGGTAACCTAAACTATTAATCTGAAGATAACATCATGCAGTACAGCAATCGTTGTTGAGTTTCTATTACCTTGTTTAGTGAAATTTTGTCTCATTTCTAATGCTGCTTTTTATCACCATTTTGTATTCTTCAAAAAAATTTTTTTAAAGCAGAAGCACAGGTACACTTATTGAACTCTGACCTTTCTTATTCCCGGCTTGTTGATGATTCAGAAGGTGCCTACAGACCCTCCTCAGGAACAAGACAGTGGTCTGTGCGTCGGAGATCACAGTGCAATGATTGAAGAAATGGGGCGGAGAAGCTCAGTAAGTATGGGCCTACTGCCACTCTGACGCACTCTCTAGAAGTTGTCTTAGCTGACTCTGATTGCCAATATGTTCCCTTCCCTTGCCTATTCCCTTCTATATTCACTTTCTGTGTCCTTTAAGAAAAGTAGAGTTGAGAGAACTGAAATTTTCCCACTAGGTTGACTAGAGCACAGTTGTGTTACGTGTACTAAGGTGAGGGGCCTAAATGCATGACAAACAGCATCTTCCCTTTGCCACAAACACCACCGTGTCCCTAACTTATTCTCTTATTGATTTCTCACCTCTGCAGTGGAGAAATCTCAGACACCCTGGCTGCTGAAGGGTACCATGGAACCAGGCACACTGCTGCCTGCAGCAGTCGATGGAGTCGTGGAGTAAGCATGGAACATGAGTGAGGACAAGGGACGGCAGAAGAGGCAAAGCAGCATGGGCAGCCCACTCAGTGGGAAGGTGTGGTCAGCAAGCCAGAGAAAGGATAAGGTCCTGGGGACACCAGGAGCAGGGAGGAAGAGCACACGTTAGGTCAGATGGGGAGAGAAGTCTGAATCACTAATACTGTAACAGCTTACTCTTCTTTCTTGGTGCAGGCTGACCTACGAGCGGGTCACCTGCATGAAGACATGGGCTTGGCTGAAGAGGAAGAAGATCTAGAAAGCTATGATGAAATCTGAATTCTTTCTGATGTACTAAAATGCCACAAGAAGTCAGTTGATAGATGTGAAGGTGGGAAGCCTGGAAGGTGAAGACATAGGTTTCTCCCACATCAGCAGTAGACTGAGTGTGCAGACGACTGCTACCAGCAGCAGATACCAACAGCTGGAAAGGAATCGTGGCTTTCAGGTGTGTTTGCCACATCTCCTGCATTAATACAAGTATCACCATTGCTCCCAACACTTCTTAGGGTTCTGAGTTTGAGCTCCTTTTCTATATATTAGTTTAATTCATTATTAATGAAATCTTCATCATGGCCCTGTGATATAACCATCACCATCTTCACTGAACAGAAAAGGATAATGAAGCTCAGACATGTCAAGTCTCATCTCAAGACATTCAGCTGGTCAGTGTCTGGTCTGGAGTTCAAGCCCGAGTTTCACTCAGGCCCAGAGTGACATGTCCTAGGAAATGGCACCTGCTTCCTGAGGCAAAAATGGGCTGCTTGAGACCAAGACAGCTCTGGATCATAGAAAGAAGAGCAATCCCTGTCCCTGATTGTCCCAGCTTGGTTTGTGGCCATTGGTAGCACTTCTAGGTTTGGAGGTGCTGGTGGTTTCAGAGGTGCTGTTTAATCCATCTAAGACTTGACTGCCTTTCTTGCTAGAATGAAATAATTACATTTAGCACTCTGATTTTTTCCATTTTTAATACTCTTTGGTTCAGTTGAACACCCTCCTTGGATATGCTTGGGATATTTTATTTATTTTTTTAAAAAATTTTTTTTTATTTATTTATGTGTGTGTGTGTGTGTGTGTGTGTGTG
>NDGM011027358.1:0-14370 GCA_002564305.1 Octomys mimax
TAACTTTCTGCAAAGCTTTATTCCAGAGGGGCTCAGTTCTTCTTGGCAGCTGCCTTCCTCATGGCAGCCAGCACGTTGCTCAGCTCCTCACTCCTCCTCTTGGCCCAGATATGCGTCCCCATACTTTTCTTGATGAACTTGAGGGCATGTTTGTCCTTGGAGACCTCGAGCAGCTTCATGACGCACCACTTGTACGGGACAAAGCTACACACCTCCCGGATCATGTCCTGCATGAACTTGGTGTGTTTGGTGAGGCATCCACGATGGCAGCTGTGCCTCAGTTTGCTCATATTCTTAGTCACCTTGTGACTAAGAATGGGCCTTGTTGAGGCCCATGGCCATGGGATAGCAGAGGGCCATGGCTGCTGTTCCTTGATGGTTGCTGTGGTGGAAGGCTTAACATAATTCTTGAGGTTCATCCATATGGTACCATGTGTCACAGTGCCCTTCCTTTTTAGATTGACAATATGATATTATATGTCTATGCCATATTTTGTTTAGTCATTCATCAACTGATGGATAGTTCAGTTATCTATGTCTTTACACTATAGGAAAGAATGCCACTAGAAACACAGTATATAGGTACTTCTTTGAGACACTATCTTCAGTCTTTTGTGTTTCCCCAGGCATGGGATTGTTCCATGTATGGGTGACACTGTGTTTAGTTCTGTGAGGACTCCCCATACCATTTTCCACAGCAGCTGCACCCCTGTGCTTCCCACCACAACGTGCAAGGGCTCCATTCTCTCCACATCCTCACTAGCACTTGTTACTTCTTTAGTGTTTCTTTTCTATGTAGCCATCCTAGTGATGAAGAAGGTAATCCTTCAAAAGCCTCACCTCTCACTCTTCCTAGTGAAGAAATAATTCAACCCTTAGTGAAATCCAGTGAATAATTGGCACCTACTGTGAGCAAGAGTTACACCAAGGGCTTTGGAGGCAGACAGGAATGATTAACCGAATGATTCCAAGCTTTGTGCTATCACTTCCTAGCTATGTCTGTCACTTTACAACCAGGACACTTCTGTAACCGTGGATGACAGTCACAGGGTACACTTCAGAGGATTGTTTTGTGAGGATTAATTTGTTTAATACTTGTAGAGGGATTAGCAAAGTGCTGGGCATTTTTTTTTCTTTTTCTTGTTCTAAACTATTCTTATTTGCCACACTGGAAAACATAACAAGCCCTATTTGTTCCATACCATGTGACAATAAAGAAACCCTTCTTGAGCATCTTCATAGCTCTCCTGCTGACCTCTCTGGTTCTTCCCATAGAACTGAAAGGGAAATGTTACCAGAAGATTTCCTGCATGATGGAACTGCAGATTTATTTACACTTTTTTCATTTCATACACGTTGAAAAGTGAACAAAATTCTTTTACAAACAAAGTTAAATGTTACAATAATACTATTTTAAATAAACACAATTTCCAGTTAAAGCTAATAAAATCATTTTTCTAGCCTTGTCTCACTTAAAATCGGCATAAAATAACACCCAAAAGCAAACATGGTAATAGACTTTGATGTTGCTGTGTTTACTTCATCTCCTATGTCCACACAGCAGAGCAGGTGGAGAGAACAGGTATGTTCTTCATGAGACTTCAGGCAGGATTTGTTTTTCCTGGAAAAAAGCCAACCCCTGACACACTACTGTCTTGACTAGGAAGTCCAACAATGGGAAGGGGCACCCCAACAGAAATGGATGCTGCAATGCGCAGGTCTGCATGAGCCGAAGAGGAGAGAGGTCAATAGGAAAGATGAATCCTTCTTCCTATTTAAGCTCAGAACTCCCCGACAGGTAAAACTGGAAGAAGAAGTAAGGAAAAGGCTACAAGGTGGCCTCTGAATTCATCCCAGAGCCCTGGGACAGAGAGCTACTGGCTTCTCCCTCATGCCAAACTGAGCATCCACGTGAAGAGGTGGTGGAGTTAGTACCCGAAAGCACAGCTCTGAATGAAGTGAGACCTTCTTCAGTGTACTCTCTGATCCCTCGTCACGCCACCCATGCCTTCCCTAGACAACAGCTGTTCCTACCTAAAGAAGAATAGTCAGAGGAGGTTCTATGAGCCTGTTTCACACTGAAAAATAACTGATGAGTAACAAATGTAAGCAAAAGCAGCTGAGGAGTACACAACACAAGAATTACCCAGTGTGATAGAGTAAGAGTTGGACCAGCGGTTATCCATAGACTCCAAGAAGTGGCTGGTGACATGGCCTTTCCCTAAAAAGAATGTCACTGTTGTAAAATAAGCTGACTAAGCTCAGGAAAGAAATGGATGATAAAGCAGAAGCTTTACAGGATCAAATGCTAACCTAAAGGAAAGCAGCAACAACAATAAACATGGCTGGAAATTCAGCCAAGGATCTGACAAGGAGATTAGAGAAAGCCATAAAAGTAATTTTAAAGTGCCAGAGAATATGAAATATTACTATAAAAATGAGAGAAGATGATAGACATGGAAAAAGTAAAACATGTACATACATGGCTGGTTTGGGGGGGAAAAGAACAGAGCATATAAAACAGAAATAAGTACCCCTAAATAGTGAAGAAAACATCTGTGAAATGAAGATTTAAGTTGTATATTTATGGACATAAGAAAAATTATATAGATATAATACCTATATTGCTGAGGTTCTTAAGCTTCCAAGAAAAAGATCAAAGAAAACAAACAAAAGGAATCCTGTGAACACATGGGAACGTAGCATGATGGGCACTGGGGGAAGAAAGCCAAGGACAAGGGGAAAGCCCGGGCTGGTCTCAAACTTATCCATGGCAATTTCCAATTTGCTGCACAATGGAGCAATGTTCTTGTGTTCTGATAAGAAAACGTAGGCCTCTTAGCCTTATCCTAGTCACATAGCCCTTAAGTATAAAGCGGGCACATGTCCCCAAGGTTACACATTAGATAGGACCAGCAGATCCTTCTTGGGAAAGAACAACATGGAAGAAGCCCTTAAATAATGAAATCCAGCCAAACTGGAGATGAATCTGAGAAATCCTGGAGTGAGAAGTCATAATAAAAATGACAGTATGGGAGTATTTATCCCATGTCAGAAAACTGAAGAATCTTGTGAGTTATGGGAATAGAAGAGAATGTACATGTAATTAACCTAAAATGCAAAAGTGAGAAAAAAATGGCCAGTAGTGTATTTAACTTTTCAGCATGGCTAGAAGAAAGTTCCACAGACTAGGCAGCTTAAACAATAGGATATCATTATGTCACAGCTGTGTCAGTGGGTAGTCAAAGGGCATGGTCTTGATTGGCTCGGTTCCTTCTGACAGCATCTGGCGGTTTGCTGCCAATCTTCGGTGTTCCCATCTTTGCCATCGTCTTCACCTGGCACTTGACTGCGTGCATGCCTGGCCCTGTGTCTATATTTCCCCTTTTCGTAAGGACACAAGTCATGTTGGGTTAGGGTCTACTCTCATGACGTCATGTTAACTTGATGACCTGTGTAAGCACTCTCTGCAAATAAGGTCACATCCAGAGGGATTTGAAGACAGGGCTACAACATGTAAATGGAAAATGTGCTCATTCCACCCATACCAAGTGAGGAGGAGGGGATCAGCAGAACCATAATGTTCAGGGTTCAGGTAGGTTAGAGGCACTATATAGAGTCAAAATCTACAGTTTACAAAACAAGTCCAGGCTTCTCATATTCAACAATATCTGGAAACATATTGATGGTCGTGACTATGGTGGGGACAGGAGCTACTGGCATCTGATTGATGGAGACCAAGGACATTGGCAACATCTCAGGATGCACATGATAAATTTTTCTTCCAGTCAGAAGGATTATTCAGTGTCTGAGGAGCCTATTTTGACATATCCTTCCCTAGAGGAGCTGGGAAGTGGAACAGGGGATTACAGCTTTGCCTTTACCCTCCCTTGAGTTCCATGCCTAGCACTTCACTTTTTTTTTTTTTTGAAACAGGATCTTTTCTTTATCAAGTCACTGTGTTGTTCAGCTTGGGCTGGAACTTGTGATTCACCTGCCTCAGCCTCACAGGCTGGTGAGTATCTTGGGATGCTGTGACCGCGCTCTGCTGGAATTCTTATTTTAAAAACCATGTTGAGATAAGACATTGCTTATTCTACACTTGTCATCTTTAATAGGGCTCTTTTAGGCTCTATGCTGAGCAAAGAGGGGGAGAAAACTTGGTTCAAGGAGACTTTTCTGGGTGAGCACTGTGTGGTCCCAGTGAACAGCCTGGAGTTCTGCTGTGGCCATTTGGAGGGGTATCCTTGGCCAGGTCCCCTCACTATCCCCACCTGTCCCCACCTCTCCTAGCACGAACACTACTAAATTCTGTCTGTGCCCCCACTCCACTGTCTCTTGGGTCCGGAAGCTGCCAGCTTGCTTACCTCATCCCAGGAAGCATCTTGGCTCCAGGTCTCCACCACAGGACCTGCTGCCACTTGGCCATCTCTCTGGAGTGCCTTTGAAGATTTCCCCTTCTCTCCTCCGGAAGGAAGTTACACACAGGTCAGGCTTGTGAGCCTGCTAATCGCTCTGCTCTGCCAGGGCCCGAGTGCCTCGAAGCCTCTTTTCATGCCTATTTAACGCCTCCAAGGCTCTTTCAAGTGCTCTTTGATAAATCATCGTAAGTGTTATTGCGGCCACTCGGCATGGTACCTTTCTGTGCCCTCCCTGGCTCCCTGGGCAGCTGCTACGCATCACTGCCTTTCGCCAGGACAGTAATTCATTCCACTCGAGCTGACGAGCTTCATTCCCATTTATTTGTGCATTATGAGCTGTGTCACTCCACTTACCCTCCAGACAGTAAGTGGCTTGAAAAATGCAGCTGTAACAAATATTAGGAAGAGCATAAGAGAGAAGGAGAGTGTGTGCTAGACAAGGAGGGAAATCAAGCCTTTGAATTCAGAGCCCAAAAACTCTGGTAATGAATAAATAATGTTCTTGAATTATCTCCAGCAGCAGCAGCCCCAGGAGGCACAAAGCATCACCCAGGCTTCCTAGGAAACAAACCTTACTTTGTCCTCACGCCCCCCCAAGAGTCAACCCTACCTCCATCCCTGCTCTTTTTCTCTTTTTTTTGAGATGGGGTCTCCCTATGCAGTTCAACTGGCCTTGAGCTCACTGTGTAGCTCAGGCTAGTTTTAAATGCACAACAACCCTCCTGCCTCGGCCTCCCAAGAGCTGGGATTATAGGCGTGTATCACCACGACTGGTGCCCTGCTCTTGCATCTGAGTTCTCTGAGAGTGGGTTTAAGCCAAATATCATTCTTAGGTCAGGAAAACAATTTCACTGCCTTGTGGTTGGGCTTTATCTTCAAGTTAGAGTGGCTGAGGGTCTCCTTTTCCTCTGCTGCTGCAAGCCAAGGATCCCATAGCACACACCCAGCTCCATGGTGAGGGCTAGAAAGCCTTTCAAGGAAACTGAGGTAGTTGAGCCAGGGAATGCTGCTTTTTCTAGGTCTCAGGCCTCCTACAAAACAGGACTTGAAGCCAAGTCTTCTGAAACCCTGGTGCATTTTGGCTAACCCTACCTTACATAGCATTTTGGTGAGCAGTGTCAAATGCCACCCCAGCCCACTGAACATAGCTATGACATGGCTTGGATAGCCAGTGGTGCTTGGATAAAGAGAAGGTGCTTTCTCCTCTGGGCAGACAGAGTCCCAAGCAGAGTGTGTAGTTTGATATGCAATGAGCGGGTTGCATTTCAGCCCTTCTTCAGCCAGGTACTTCTGTGCACATCTGGTACAACCATACCTACCAACTTGCTGCAACACACCAGGGAAGTCTGCTTCTGGGGGAGCAGTGCAAAATCTGGATGACGCTTGGGCTCCACCTAGGTAGGAGCTGAAGCGGGACAGGAGAGGCTACCGAGTGGTAGGGTCATCCACCACAGGGTTGCCTACAGCTGGCCACAGTGGAGGAACAGGTCCAGTTGAAGGGTTCAGGGCTGAGAGTATGCCCAGCCCTGAGCTCATGCTGTGAGTTGGAGCTGGCAGCATGAACTGTGCCATGCCATGGTCACTGCCCACTGGGTAGGACCTGGCAATGAATATAGGGGTAAGACATGAGCACAATCAGAATTTGAATCCTGGTTTTATCATTGTGGTAGCTGAGGCCTTTGATCCTGGCAAGTATTCCTATTACCATCTTTATGGACAGGATGTAGCCCTCTTGCCTATAATGCTGGGCCTAGCTGTATGACTTGTGTTGGCCAGCAGAATGTCATTGTCACTCAAGCAGAGGCTTGAAATGTGCTTGCCTGGTGGGGCTACCTTTTTTTCTCTATCTCTGTCATGGGAACACACTTAGAGAAACTACTGACCTCAGAAAGAGGTGCACATGGGTCGAACTTGAACCAAATGCTGGACCCAAGCCCAGCTGAATCCTACTGCATTAGCTGAACTGTAAGCAAGCCCTAGAATATTGAAGTTGTTATCTTCCAGTAACCAACTAAGACATCCACTTTCTGTGCAGTCTTTCTAGCTAATTATTTTATCTATAAAGACCTTTTCCTTCATCTATAGAGTATCAAAGTATAAAGCTGTTACAAACCACACAAAGAATTAGATAGCAGTACAAAGTACCCAGCACGTAGTGTCCATTCAATAAATATTAAATATTATAATGATAATTTTTACAAGCCAGCACTACTTCCTTCACTCTTTCCTTTGCTGCCTCACCAGCCATCTCTCCATCCCAACTGCATGACCCCCACCAGTCAGGGAAACATTGAGGACGCTGACCCATCAGCTGCAGGTCCATCCTCTGGAGTGCTGAGATGTGGGGAGAAGAACTGATCAAGGTCCTGGCCTCTGTCACATGAAGAGGGAGCACGTGGAGCTGCTCCTATATGCAGGATCAGGACCTCCAAAGAGATAGGAGCTTTCCAGGAAACCAGCCCTGCCCTTTCCAGGCCCTGCCCCAGCAAGGCAGAGGAATAAGCCCTTCAGTGGAAGTGTGGACATAGTCACCAGCCTCAGAGTGACTTTAAAGTCTTAAATAGAGCAAGTATATGAAGCTCCACACTGCCTCACCTTTCACAGTGTGTGGAACTGTCATGAGCAGACTCTTGGAATGTTGTTGAAACCCTAGAAGGCGGGTTGTAATTGTGTGAATTTTGCAGATGCAGACACAAAGTGAGGGCCAGGTAGGAAGTGGCAGCAAGGCAAGGGCCCCACTTGCCTGGCTCTGGCCCAGAGCTCCCACCCCACTGGGCCCCCACACCACTGCCCTTACAGAAGAGGTCTTTTGGAAGTGCTCCCAGGGGGAGGTGGAGGAGAAACTGTGAGGCTCAGCAAAAGGAAAGGGTCCCACGCATACCTGCTAGTGAACCGGTGACCGTCCACAGGAATAGAGAGTGAGGAGAGTTCTAGAGTTTGTTGGGGGCAGCAGCTCCTAGCGCTGAGGCATTTACACATTACTGCAGTGTCCAGATTACTGCATTAGTTACATGGATGCTTTTCTCTAAATAAACGCTCTGTTTCTACTCAGTGACATTTACTTTAAAATATAATTTTATTTTGTCTGTAAAAGCACAGATATTATGTGCTTGGCATATTTTTTCTAAGTACACATTCAAACAAATACACGACTAAACAAAAATTGGTCACTTGGGTTCCTGACATCACACTCAGGCTTCTCAGAAGGTGCTGTTCTGGGGGAAGTTGATGTGTGTCAGAAGCGGAACTTCCAAAGCCACATGTTGATGGCCTGGTGGGGTCTTTTGGGGGTAATTAGGATTAGATGGCCCCCTGAGGTTGGGACCCCATGGTGGCATTAACGGCTGTGGAAGAAGAGGCAGGAGAACTTGAGCTTGCTCTGTCCTGTCATGTGATGCCCTGTGTCACTTTATGGTGCAGCATGAAAGTCCTCACTGAATGCCAGCACCATGCTCTTGGGTTCCCAGCCTACAGAACCAGAAGCCACATTAACTTCAATTCTTTATAAATCTCCCAGCCTTGGGTGTTTTGTTATAGTAATAGAAAATACACTAAGACATTTTCCTATCTTTCAAAGACAAATTGAGGTACAGTGAGATAGTGGGATTCACTGAGGGCACATTTTTTAATAAAGGCAAAACCCATGGTCACGCACAGCCAGATCTCCATGTACCTGGCTCAGGGCATCCTTCATTACCAGCACTTGGCTGTGCCCTCTGGGATACCCGCGCTATCACAGTCCCTATTCTATATGATTACAGGGTTCTGGGCACATCTGAGTTCAGGAAATGCTGGGTTAAACCTATCAACAAGGTTTTCCTCCTTGGGATTTGGTATACACTGGTGTGACCTCTCAAGGGACAGCCAAGCTGTCTCTAGACTGCTGAGGACACAGAACCCTCTCTCAGAGCGCTTGCACGAATGTGGGGAAGGGGCCACACCACTAGCCTGGATTAGTCACTGCACCTGCCTGGAGGCTCAGGCTCAGGGACCTACCTAGAGACCTGTGTCCCATGATTAGGTACACTGAGTCCCTTCCTAAACTCCTCATGCTGAGTGAGGGGTGCTGTCCCTCCAAAAGGATTGAGAAAGGTGGCTGCAGCCCAGGGCTCCAGGTGTCCTGAGGACAGCAGGGAAGCCAGGCGGGAAGGCATGAGGGATGTCCCAGAATCTCCTAGGTCTTGGCTCAGCTGCTATGGCCATGTCCTGGGGCTGAAGCACACAGTCACTGGCCTCATCTATCCCCATTGCAGTCATACCAGGCTCCTGACATGAGCCCACCAGTGGCTTTGTCTCAGTTTTGCCTCTCACTAGCCCCCCACAATGTATGCTCTCTGAGACTTAGATCTTTCATCTCTAAAATGGGCTCACACTTTCTGCCTCATAGGTCTTTGAGAACAAATGCACACGAGGTGTCCAGCAGAACACCTGACAGGTGGGTGTCCAGCAAACAGCAATTATTAGTACCCTCAGNGGCTGAGCCTTTAAGCTTGCTCCATTCTCCATGAGTCTGCCATGCTGACCCTGTGGACTCTGCTTCTCATTCCTGCTTATCCACTCTGCGCTGTGTGAGAGAATATTCATTCTTTTTTCCCAGTGCCTGGTTCAGGACTCCTAAACTTGGTTTCCTGGATGATAGGAAAATCTTTTTTTTTTTTTTTTTTGGTTTTGTTTTCTTTTCTAATACTGAGAATTGAACCCAGGGCCTTCACGCTGAGTTATATATCTTAGCCTTTTTTAAATTTTGAGACAGGGTCTCACTAAGACATTAAGTTGCCCAGGCAAACTTACAGACTTCTTGCCTTAGCCTCCCAGAGCCCTGGGGCTGCAAGCCTGTTCTACTGCACCTTGATGAGTCTTTATTATTCATAAGGAGACCTTTTTGATCCCACCTAAGTCTATATTCATGAAGCAGTTTAGGACAGGGCTTTCAGAGGAGACCAGAGGCACCCCAGTGTATAGCGGGCAAGGCCAAAGTACAAGCAGAAAGCTGGGCTTTAATTGGACATGTGAAGCAGGAGCAGAGTTGAAGGAGCAAGCCTTTCCACTGGCAGACCTGATGCTGGCCCAGGCAGTTGCTATCAGTGTGGAATGGAAAGAAGGACATCCAGTTGGTATCCCAGAGAATGGAGGAATGCCGTGTCTTAGTGTTGGCCATCAAGCCACACCCTAGAAACCTCCTCTTGGCTTTCTGAAACAAAAAAAGACTTGGGTGAGTAGAGAAAATAACTTTCCTCTCCAAAGGTCACTTTTATTCCATTGCCAGCATCATTCCACTGGGCAGATGGGAGCTTAAAGGAAAGGATCCCAACTGCTTTAGAATCTTGCCATCGTGAGGAAAAGACTGGAGGATTCCAGTAGGAACAGGCCCGGAGCCCTGACACTATCGAGTCTCTGGATAGTACCGCTAGGCAGTCACTGGAGGTGGGTTCAGCTAGCTGGGCATGGCCAATCTTTCTATGCCAGCCAGTCTTTTCAGAATTCATGGTGCTCAGTACTAATTCCACCTAGAATTAAGGAAGAAAGGCCATCATGGCGACTTCCACTCATCACCACATCTGTGCAGGGAAACATTGTAAGCTTGCAAATGGGAACGTCAAGGCAAAGTTCTCTTGACTGTCTCTTGACTGTCCCTCAGCTGCTCCTCTGAGACTGGCTTCTAGGTCTCCACTCTGAGGGTTCATTGTGGGCTGGGGTATTACGGTGGCTCAGAAGTTTTCATTCAGGCTGAAGGAGGNGGGTAGTTGGTATGGCTTATGTCTAGGTGTCTTCCCCAAAGTCTCCAGCAGCCATGAGGTGGCTTCTGGAGCTTGTGATTGATTACTGTGAGTGTGGGTGCTGCCCCTGCCCTGGGGCAGGTAAGCTGCATTACAATGTAAGGAGGGGAAAAGAGGCTGGCTAGCTGGGGAAGCTGCTTCCCCTCTCTTTGCCCTTTGCTCTTTGCCAGTGACATGAATAGTTGCTCTGTGCCATGTGCCACTCTGCCTTGGATCCAGCTGAGTATGGACTGAGACCTCCACTAAGTGTGAACTAAATGAACCTCTCCTTCCTTCATTTGGGGTGTCACACATTTTATCCTGGAATGGAGAGAAGCGTAACAGAGATAGTGGTCATACCCAGGCCATAGGGCTCCCGTGGGATGGCGGCTGCTGAGAGCTGCACAGACTCAGGTAAGCCACTCCTGAGGTTTTGATAACTTGATGGTTGCAGTGAGTGATAAATACTGCTGTTGTGAAATCCACAGGAATCAAGAGCAGCTTCTGGAACCCTCTTCACAGTCAGACAGGCTCCCGTGATTGTGTCCATGTCTGGAATCTAAGCCCCTGGGTCCACATGAGCCTGTATGGGTAGGGTGGTGCCACGCAGGGACTCCACCTATGTGTGACTGAGGCACTGGGGAGAAATTAATTCTCTCCACTTGGGGTTCCTATTACCTATTCATCAAAAATTGCCTGGCCTTTGTGCATTTTTCATTACAAGAATCAACATTTGCCACGTTAATAAAGCAAGGGGCTGCTGCTTTCCTCTCAGACACAGAATATGTAACGACAGGGCCCTTTTGATGTTGCTTAGCCGATACAATAAGTCTCTGAATGAGGATAAAAGCCAGCCTGTTAGGGCCAGATTTTGGGGTGCAGGGCAGGGCAGGCCTCAAGGGGACTTTGGCAGGGGCAAAGCAAGCGCTATACCCTGCAGAGTGCAAACCAGGCCTGGTGTGGCCTCCTCCTCGCTCTGCCCTCAAGTAGAACTCACTGGGGAAGAAAGCATCTCTCAAGGTCCTTTTGCCCCTGGGGTGGTCCCACTACAGCAGGACACATGTCCTGGCACATCCCCTGAGGCCCAAGGAAAGGACCCAGGGCTGGGGCTGTAAGCTAGTTGAGGAATCAGCGCTCAGTGTTTTGGAGGGAAGACGGCCATGGGAAGGCAACACATTCCTTCCCTGCAGACTGTGTGTGTGTGTGTATCCCGTGCTCCAGTTTCTTTCCTGACCCACCCCACCCCCAGCAGATTGGACCTGTGAGCAGAGGCCCCAGGGCTTGGAAGGGTTGTTGGATCAAGAGCCTGCCCTCTCCCAGCCTGAGGCAGAAAAGAGATGGGGTTGCCGGACTGCACACCCCTGTGCTGCTTTGCCACCACCTGCATTTGAGGCTGTAAGGGGTGAACCTGATCCCTGACTGGCTCCAGCCTTGCTCCGAAGGCCCCTTGTCTTTTCCCTGGAAGAGCTCTTGTACCAGTATCGATGTGTAGACTATCATGATGGAAACGGAGAACTCACAGGCAGGCAGTAGGCCAAGAGGCGCTGGAAACATTGTTTTAAATCCTGAGCTCCAGCTCCTTTGGGAAGACTGTCACCATGATGACCCTCAGTTTCTTCATCTGTGAAATGGGCTCCCATAGACCACAGACCCCCAGCACCTGAGTCACAGCGTCAGTGAACGCACCATCTGTGTGGAGAGCTAGCCATCAGGAGTGACCTGCCAGCACCAGTTACTGGGTGGTGGTGAGGGATGGGGACAGAGCTCTTCTGAGGAACTGAGCTGAGGATCCAGACAGTGTCTGTATACCGAGTGTCCAGGGCTATAGCAGATCCAGGTTCAGCCATGGGGGAGAAAGACAGTGAACAAATAGAAAGTAACACAGTGGACAGAGCCCCCACCTGACTTCTGCTACGTCTCCTCCCTGCTCCAGTCGCTAGCAGCAACTGCTCTCCCACACAAATGTCTCCTGACTAAGAAGACAAATCCTACATACAGCTAGCTATGATGAAAATTACAGAGCACCATGTGAGAGACTGGCCTAACCAGGTACCCTTAAATGGGCTAGGAGAGCCACTCAGGGCATGATGTTTACATTGGGCCATGTTTACAAAGGGAAGGAGCCAGCACTATCTGGTGGTTAGGCCTTTTGGAGAGAAGGATCAACAAAGTCCCAAGTCCAGTGGCAGCCAGAGCTTTGGGTGCTGGAGGGACAGGAAGACTAATTATACAGCTGGAGCAAAGTAAGTAGGTGTAATGTCAAGGAGGGCCAGGGCCAGCCCCAGAGGCCTGATGGGTTGACAGCCAGAAGGCAGTATAACTGGAAGAGGCCATACAGTAAATGATTTCCACCTCCCAGGTATAAAGTCCCCAGCGCCTGACTCCAGTGTTAAACTCTCCTCTTGTAGCACAAAAGTAGCCACAGATGAGACCAGGCTCCAAGAAAATTTTGTTTACAATTTAAAGCTCTCCCTTCTAGTCATAGCATACCAACAAGGAGTTTTAAGCAAAGGCTTGGGCACAATATGACCTGGTGTGGTTTTCTTGCTCTTTTTTTTTTCTTTTTCTTTTTCTTTTCTGATACTGAGATTGAAACCAGGACCATTATACTGAGCTACGTTCCCCGCTCTTTTTCAATTCTGAGGCAGGGTCTTTTCACACTGCCCAGGGAGAACTCAAACTTGTGATCCTCCTGCTCAGCTTCCCAGAGCCTGGGGATTACAGGCATGAGCCACCACATCCAGCCCTGGTGGGATTTTCATTGTTACAGGAATCTCTGGCTGCTGGGAGATGAATGCATACAGGAGCTCGGGAGGGATGTGTATGTAAAAATAAAGCCCTACCCTCAAAATCCTGTCAATGATGACTTGGACTTGGAGGCTGGCAGAAGGGATGGAGGCAAATGATGGATTTGGGGCTGATCTGAAGGGAAGCAGTCCAGATGTGTTTCTGTTGAGTTGTGGCCGTGAAGTGTTGGTCACACACAAGGTGTCAAAGATGCTGGCTGGCTGGTGACTACCAGGCCTGTGTGTAAAGCTTTGCAGAAATTTCCTTCCTGGTTCAAATCACTTACAAAAGCCCAGGCTGCAATTATAAAGCTTCATAGCTATGCAGCATCCATAAAAAGAGGTAATTTTAATATTTGGTTCAACTTCAAAGCAGTAACTTAGAATTATATATACCCCATTAAAATATAATGTTTCCCCCCCAAACTAATCAAATGGCTAAATCAATTGTTGGTGGATTGCCAGTGGCCTGAGGATCAATGGGAATAGAAAATGTATTCTATATTTTCCTTGTTACATAGAGTTAGAGCGCATATTTTATTAATGTTCATCCTTTAGAGACCAGATTTATGCATTCACTAAAATAAACACTACAATCTTTAGGGTTTGGTTGGATGGAGCATGCAGAAGTATAAGGACAAAGAACACATCACATGGGGGAAGCCAGCCCAGAGCCCTCAGAGAGCGACAGGAAGTGGACAGAGCTGGGTTCTAGAGACCTGACTCTTGCACCTACCACTTACTACATTGACCAACTTTGAAATATGTCCTTTCTCCTCTTACACTCCCCACTTGTCAAATGAGTTCAGGTATGATCACAGAAGACAAATAGGTTCATTTCCTAACTTACTTATAGCTCAACTAGTAGGCTTGACCTGGAGCCTTGCTTCAAAAGCCATGCCTGGGCTTGGAGGAGGATGTAGTGGTGAATTTTGGCAACTTGACCAGTCTAAAATATGGGCAGACAGCTGGCTTTTATTAGTCTGCTTTTTTCTCTTATCACAAAATACCTAAGGCAGGCTAACTTTATAAAGATAAGAAGTTTATTTTTTGTATGTAAATTTCTGGTTTATTTAGATAAGAAATTTAAAGTTCTGGAGGTTTAAAGTCCAGGATTATTTTTTTCAAGACCTCAAGAATAAAGTCCAGGATTGGGCAGCACCACTGGTTTGGCCTTCGATGAAGGACTCATGGCAAATGAAATAAAATGGCAAGAGGAAGGATGAGGTATTAAATTCAGAAGTCAAAGCTGCACTGGAATATAGAGCTACTTTCTCTTAGTTCAATGAGAAAAAAGGTTTGTACTAATATTGTTTAGACAAGATATCATGTCTACATCTTGTCCTAAGAATAACTACTATGAAGACAACAATATGCAATGTATTAATTATTGTAACTGTCCTACTA